>JANAVB010025412.1:0-42397 GCA_029216955.1 Iris pallida
GCATAAGACATCTTCGGCCTGAGCCGCATAGGACAGCTTTGGCCTGAGCCGCATGGGGTCTCCGCTCGAGCCGCATACGACTGTCCACGTGTCAAGGCTGCATGGCACTTTCTAGATCTCGAGGGATTTGTATCAAGATTTCCTTCGTTTTCCTAGGAGTCTGCCATTATGACAAGTCATAATTGCATTTTTGTTGTCATAACTGTCACCTTGTCAAGGCTGTCAGCCGTCAAAGCAAATAATGCAGTATAGGACGAAGGTAAGAACTTTTGCAAGCCACGTGTCTTCTCTTCTGAGCCGCATGGAACTTATCGAACCGCATAGTCATTTGAGCCACATGGATCCCTGAGCCGCATGAACCCTCTGAGCCGCATGGGACTCCCTGGCCGTATGGGTCATTTCCATGCTTCTACACATACGCGACGGTGCGTAAACGTGGTTTTCGACGTTACGGGCCTAGTTTTGTTCATGATGCAGCTGAGGAGGCACCGAATGTCGATGCTACAAAGTTCATGGAGTTGCTGGAGAATGCAAGTACTCCATTTTATCCTGGTTATGAGGATCATTCACCGTTAGAGGTGGTTACAATACTGTTGAGCATTAAGTCAGATTTTAACATGTCGCAAGAATGCTACAACCGAGTGTTGGAGTTGATTATAGATATTTTGTCGGCGGGTGCTAAGTTACCTAAAGACTTCTATCGGTCTAAGAGGATGGTAAAATCGCTCTGGATGGGATACGAGAAAATCTATTCTTGTCGCAATGGGTGCATGCTGTACTACAAAGATGATAAGACGCAGATGGTGCTAATTTTGTGGTGCTGATCGCTATAAGACACTAGTACAGGTAGGTCTACCGGTGCAAGAAGACCGACTGATTCAATGCACTACTTGTCTTTAACATCGCGGTTGCAAAGATTATTTATGGTGAAAGAGACGGCCGAAAATATGAGTTGGCACATGCGAGAACAGATTGAAGGAGTGTTGGATCACCCCTCCGATGGAGAAGCGTGGAAGCACTTTGATCGAGTGTTCCGATTTTGCTTCAGATACGCGTTGTAGCTCCCCTTCCCGAAAAAATTTTAAAATATATTTTTTTATTATTTTTTGATTTAAATGGGGATTTTTAAAATTTTATAAGTAGTTTATTTAGTTAATTATTTCGGTAGACCTTAGCCATTGTGGAGTTTTGAGGTACAAGACGATTAGAAATCATAGCACGGATAGTGCAGTTGCGTGCCTTGGCTAGTATTTAGCCATGGTAGGGAATGTCAAGCCATAGATGTGTTCTAACTAAGAAAACCAGACCAAGTTGTGACATGACCTCTATAAATAATTTAATTGATTATTATTAAGGTTATCGATTATTAGGGAATATGGTTCTATCAAATCAGCCTGGATTGGACCCGAACCAAGTCCCAGCTTATGTAGGCATGTATTGAGACCAAGGACGTCCATGCAGACGTACTTTATGTATATGCAATTATTTTGTATCTATTTTACAAATGGGGAAATACTTTGTAAATAATTATATAGGGACATTATAAGTATCTTTAATATTAAATAGCATTTTATAGTATTTATACGATTCTCTGGGGGCAAATTATGTGTGTGTATATTTAAATAATATATATATTACTGTTCTATTTTAGTTGCTATTAGGACAATTGTTATAAATATATATTGTTACTAATATAATCATTTATTATTATTGGTTACTTTTATGTTAATGATTAATGGTATATATTGTATAAATTTGCATATTTCTATGAATGGGCTCTATATTAAGACTAGATAATAGTAAGATTTTTATTTAAATTTTATAGAAGGTAATATATAAATATATATTGTGTGCATATATATATATATATATATATATATATATATTATATATTATATATATAAAAAAAATATATATATATATATAATATATATATATATTATATATTAGATATTATATATATATATATATATATTTTATATATATATAATATATTAATATATATATATATATATATATATATATATATATATGTGTGTGTGTGCACACAATATATATTATATATATGGTAATATATGGAAAAAATAGATATAAATTAATTTTATATATATATATATATATATAATATATATATATATATATATATATATATATATATATATATATATATATATATATATATATATTGATTATATCGGCTTATAAAGTTTTTATAATTTATTAATGTATATACGTATACGTGTTGTATATATATATTATATATTATATATATATCTATATATATATATATATATTATATTATTTGTGTGTGTGTGTGTGTGTGTGTGTGTGTATACACATATGATAGAAAATACTAGAAACCAATAATAATAGGAGGAACTTCCAGCCCACTCGGCCATTCTCCCAGCCAGGCCCAACAGCTCAGCCCAAGCCAGCTGAGCCCATTCCTAATTCACAGCAGGCCATATGGCCATACCCCCGCTCGGCTAATACAGAGCCGATTAATATAGATATACACGTATATATGAGTGGGAGAGTTTTACGAAACCCTACAAACCCTAAAAATCCTCGACGCCGCACCTCCCCAACACCCCCGCGACCTCACCACCTGGCGGCCACCCATGGCCGCACGCCGCCATATGAGTCACCGGACGGTGGAGACACCACACGCGCGCGCAGGACAGCAACACAGCAGCATCGTGCTGTTTCAAACCCAACTTTGCAGCAACTTTTTGTCGTGCACCATGGATCGTTTCATGAACCAATTGCACAGGTGTGTACACAACCTATAGGTCTTCTATCCCCTTTAAATATATTCATTTTCATGCGCTAGATTTCCCGCAAATCAACACAAAGTCGATCAAATATCTGTTTGTAAATAGGGCATACGATAGTCCAAACCTCCATGTTTGGAGTTGAATTCAAATCAACCTGATAGCATTTGAAATATATTGAACAATCTTTTAGATCACATATAGGAGCTCAAAAATCATTTTGTAGATTCGAAGTTCATTAAGTATGCACCGAGAAATCAGTTTTTGAAGTTTAGAAAAAACCAGCAAAAACAGTTTCAAAAAACTAGAAAACTTCGATACCACGTGCATCCCGCCAAACCGGACAATGTGGTCACGAACCGAAAGCATCGAAAGGTGCGTAACGGCTTCGTAGACGTGTGGACTTTGACGGAATTTAAATTGGTCGCGTGTGCGCGACGAATTTGATGCGTATCCGTCGAAATTTATCGTATCGGCCTCTGTGCAAATTTCCTAATTATTTTGTGCACGTTCGTCAGATCGAGGCGAAACTTACGCCAACAGGATCGTATCGTTTTACGGGTCCTGTATGCCAAGTTTGGTCCGATTCCTAGATAGTTGATTTGGATCGCCGTTTTGTGGGCCCCACGATCCGATTCAACGGACAATTTTGTGCACGACCCACCGGAATCCACAATTGGATATACCGTTGGGTTAGTATCATCAAAATAAATTCAGAGACATGTAATTTGACAAATTTATAGACCATTGACTCTGGCATGTTTTTTGGTGCAAATCGGGTCCAACGACGGACATTATTTTTGCCCGAAATTACCGTTTTGCTTCTGTGTCCAGAATTGGACTTAAGGACATGCAATCCTAACTAATTTGACTATTCTGAGAACGTTGATAATGTTTGTTTCAGCTTTCGGAGACAGTTGTGATGATTTGGACTTATTTGGCTTACCGGTTGACGGTTTATTGTTGGCTCTTCGTACTACCACCAGGCAAGTATACCTTGCCTTCCTCTACAGTTTATTTTCATGCTTATAGTTCATCTATTTTAGTATGTTATATTTAGTTATTTTAGCTGCTATAGATTTATATGATACCATGTTTACTACTTTATTGTCTTCTTGCTTGTATATAAGTATTTCATGACTTGATAACGTAGTTACACCAGGCTTGATTCACATTATGGTTCATGCTAGAGTAGTCCTTACCTGTGTCATGACTGAGTTGTACCATATTGTCACCTATATCTTGACTGAGTCGTGCCTACAAGTATGTGTAATTGAACTGCTATTCCTGTATAGTACCCACAACCTGCGAGTCCACACACGGGACGAGGGTTGTCCTTTGCACCTGCGAGTCCACACACGGGGCGAGGGTGACTTGTCTTGAAACTGACATGTGAGTCCACATTCGGGGCGAGGATTGGTATTCCACTTATCTCTGGTTTACTTGTTCTTCCAGCAGTTCATTTATGCATAGTTGATCCTGTATCCGTGTTCATAGTTACCTGTCAGTAGCCACATGTTAGTCTCATGTCTAGTTCCTGTTTATATCCTATTTTGCATTATTAAACTGTTAGATAGGCATATTTTGTGTATCTTGCTATGTTCTCTGAGGACCTGATGATCTCTTCAGGTTTAGCGACTGCATGGAGTCAGTTAGCAGAGCGGGATGGTTACAGGTATTTACTTGTGATATTTCTTTATTATTCTCTCGTGCTTTATATTCCGTACCATGTTATATTCTGCTTAATTTATAGACTCATATCATTCTTGGAGTCTAATCGGACAATATGATAATGGGCTGCAGACCATGACCCATACTTGTTCATTCTTGTTTATATGATTCCTGTATATTGAGATATTTTAGATTAGACATGATACCCTAACCTGGACAGCTTATACGTACTCGATTCGGGCTGGAGTCCGTTCGATACGTAGCTGGCTCGTTCACGAGCTCGTGTCCAAAAACTGGGTGCGGGTCGTGACAAGTTTTTGTGGTGGCCCATGCAGGTCAGAGCATATCGTATCGGTTACGTAACTGTACCGGTACGAGCCTGCGCAACTGACTAAACCCTTAGAAATCTTAATCCACTCTGCCTTGAAAATTCTCCTAGAAATTCTCCACGTCCTTGAAAACTCCAAATTTGCTCTCGATTATACTTCATTGCTTTCCGTACCATTGATTTTCGTCCCTTTTATTTCAAGGTGACGATTGATCGTGCTATCTAAAATCTATCAGAAATCTTCAAATTATAGTATATATTGCTTGACTATTGAATATTGGTTATTATAAATATGAGGGATTAGATACCATATGTCCTAGTTATTTTTGGTAGGATTATTAGCCACTAGTTAGAAGATTATAAAGTTTTAGTGACCTGTGTTTTGAGGACTAGTATGACCAAAGGTGGGTAGAAGTCCTCAAGTATTCGGAGTTCTAAAATGATTAGAGAAGGTCATAAAATATTTTTGGAGAAATTAAATCCGAGGAGATTAAGGTAATATTAGACTTTGATTTTTAAGACATAGTTATGAATTAGAATTTCGAGGACGAAATTATTTTAAGGTGGGTAGATTTGTAGCTCTCCTTCCCGAAAAAAATTTGAAAATTATTTTTTATTATATATTTGATTTAAATGGGAATTTTTAGAATTTTAGAAGTAATTATTTAGTTAATTATTTCGGTAGATGATCTTAGCCATGGGTGGAGTTTTGAAGTACCAGACGATTAGGAATCATGGCACGGATATTGCAGTTGCGTACTTTGGCTAGTGTTTAGCCACGGTAGAGGAATGCCAAGTCATAGGTGTGTTCTAACTAAGAAAACCAGGCCAAGTTGCGACATGACCTTTATAAATAATTTAATTGATTATTATTAAGGTTGTCGATTATTAGGGAATCTGATTGTATCAAACAAGCCTGGATTGGACCCGAACCAAGTCCCAGCTTATGTAGGCATGTATTGAGACCATGGACGTCCATGCAGACGTACTTTATGTATATGCAATTATTTTGTATCTATTTTACAAATGGAAAAAGACTTTGTAAATAATTATTATAGGTACATTATAAGTATCGTTAATATTAAATAGCATTTTATAGTATTTATACGATTCTCTGGGGGCAAATTATATGTGTGTATATTTAAATAATATATATTACTGTTCTATTTTAGTTGCTATTAGGACCATTGTTATAAATAAAATTGTTTTTACTAATATAAACATTTATTATTATTGGTTACTTTTATGTTAATGATTAATGGATATATATGTATAAATTTGCATATTTCTATGAATGGGCTCTATATTAAGACTAGATAATAGTAAGATTTTTATTTAAATTTTATGAAAGATAATATATACTATATATTGTGTGCACATATAGATAGATATTGGTATATATATATCCGTGCCATGATTCCTAATCGTTTGGTACTTCAAAACTCCACCCAGCTCGGCTAATACAGAGCCGGTTAATATAGATATACACGTATATATGGAGTGGAAGACTTGAACGAAACCCTACAAACCCTAAAATTCCTCGACGCAGCACCTCCCCAACACCCCCGCGACCTCGCCAGCCACCTGGGCGGCCACCCACGGCCGCATGCCGCCATGTGAGTCAACGGACGATGGAGAAACCGCGCACGCGCGTAGGACAGCAACGGACACAGCAGCAACATGCTGTTTCAAACTCAACTTCGCAGCGACTTCTTGTCGCGCACTATGGATCGTTTCATGAACCAATTGCTCATGTGTGTACACAACCTATAGGATTTATATCCCTTTTAAATAGATTCATTTTTCATGTGCTAGATTTTTCGCAAAATCGACACAAAGTTGATCCAATATATGTTTGTAAATAGGGCATACGATAGTCCAAACCTCTATGTTTGGAGTTGAATTAAAATCAACCTAATAGCATTTATTAAAATATATTTGAACAATATTTTGGATCACATATAGGAGCTCAGAAATCATTTTGTAGATTCGAAGTTCATTAAGTATGCACCAACAAATCAGTTTTGGAAGTTTAGAAAAAACCAGCAAAAATAGTTTTAAAAAAAACTAGAAAACTCCCGATACCACGTGCGTCCCGCCAAACCGGACAACATGATCGCGAATCGAAAGCATCGAAAGGTGCGTAATGGCTTCGTGGACGTGTGGGCTTTGATGGAATTCAAATTGGTCATGTTGCGCGACGAATTTGATGCGTATCCGTCGAAATTCACCGTATCGCCCTCTGTGCAAATTTTCCAATTACTTTGTGCACGCTCGTCAGATCGTGATGAAAGTTGCGCCAACAGAACCGTATCATTTTTCTGGTCCTGTATGCCAAGTTTGGTCCGATTCTGAGACAGTTGATTTGGATTGCCGTTTTGCGGGTCCCACGATCTGATTCAACGGGCGATTTTGTGTGCGGCCCACCGAAATCTACAATTGGACATACCGTTGGGTACGTATCATCAAAACAAATTGGTAGACATGTAGTTTGATGGCTTCAGAGACCATTGACTCTGGCATATTTTTAGTACAAAGTGGGTCCAACGGCGGACATCATTTTTGTCCGAAATTACCGTTTGCCCGTGTCCCAAATTGGACTTAATGACAGGCAATCCTAGCTAATTTGACTATTTTGAGAACGTTGGTATGTTTGTTTCAGCTTTCGGAGACAGTTATGATAATTTGGACTTATTTGGCTTACAGGTTGACGGTTTATTGTTGGCTCTTCGTACAACCACCAGGCAAGTATACCTTGTCTTCCTCTACAGTTTATTTTCATGCTTATAGTTCATCTATTTTAGTATGTTATATTTAGTTATCTTAGCTGCTTTAGATTTATATGATACCATGTTTACTAGTTTATTGTCTTGCTTGTATATCAGTATTTCATGACTTGATAACGTAGTTACACTAGACTTGATTCACATCATGGTTCATGATAGAGTAGACCTTACTTGTGTCGTGACTGAGTTGTACCATGTTGTCACCTATATCTTGACTGAGTCGTGCCTACAAGTATGTGTAATTGAACTGCTATTCCTGTATAGTTCCCACAACCTGCGAGTCCACATACGGGGCGAAGGTTGTCCTTTGCACCTACGAGTCCACACACGGGCGAGGGTGACTTGTCTTGAAACTGACCTGCGAGTCCACATTCGGGGCGAGGGTTGGTATTCCATTGATCTCTCGTTTACTTGTTCTTCCAGCAGTTCATTGTGAAACCCATTTTCTGTAAATTATATTAATATCTGTATTTCTATTATTATTATTATATATTATATTATTATTATTATTAATTTTTGAGTGTTAAAAATTATTTTAAAATTAATAAACATGGATTTTTGAGTTCAGACCCAGACCCGAGTCCGAACCCAGACCCGAGCCTGAGCCGAACCCAATCCCATTTTCCTTCTTTTCCTAAAATCTGTTTGGTTAATGTTATAAATAAATAAAAAAAAAGTTTTGTGCTGGTCACGAGACCAGCACCCATCTTCCACGTTCAACTCCACTCCCCTATCCTTTCTCTCCTCCATTCCCTCTCACCCACACACACTTCTCCACAACTCCTTTTAAATCGTCCCCACTCACCAACTCTTCTAATCTAAACCCATCTCCTTACAATCTCCCTACAGAAGAGTAGCAACCCACCACCATTAATAACCACTTATCTACTCTCCTCTCTCTCTTTCTCTACTAACGACACCCCTCTCTCCCGACTCTAACCGCCGGCCTTCGACTCCCTCGGCGCCCGACCCGCGCCCCTCTCCCCGGCCAACCGCCGTCGCCGCAACCACCGCCGGCCTCCCTCCTGGCCGATCGTGCCCTAGCGCACCCTCCAGCCAGCGCGCCCCTCTGGCCGAGCCCGGCCAGCCTCCGCCCGCGCGCCCCCGTGGCCGAGCTCCCCCGCGCCCGAGCCCCTTTCTCCAGCGTGCCCCGACCCCCTGTCGGCCTCCCCGCTGACCTAGGCGCCGTGCCCTAGCTCCGGCATCCTTTCCCCGACGCCTCCAGCGTCTTTTGTCGGCGTTATTCGTCGACGCAGCCCTGTGCATCGTTCCCAGCGCTGTCCCAGCACTCCGATGCGTCTCGGACTCCGAACCAGCGCTGTTCCGGGATTATTTTGCTGTCTGGATCTCAAATTCTTTCTATTATTTTTCATCTGAGAGCTCTAGCCGAGCAACCTGAGGTATAACCCATGTCCCGCCCTTTTCTAATTCAGTCTATGATGAGAAATGGTCCCCGATTCCCTTTGGGAATTCGGTTTTAGCGACGTCGTTTTTTCTGGAACCTTCGGAAAGGTTCTGTGGATTATTTTGGATTTTCTGAATATTTTGGGAATTTGTTTTTGGTATGTTTTGGCTTTCCGGATTTTTTCGGTAGCGTTCTGTGATTTTTGGGTTGGAATCGGACTTTCAAAAATTATTCGGGTCGTTCCGATTATTCTGTGGATTGGTTGTGGATTATTATATATACATATTTGGGTTTCCCTGGTTTGGGATTTGCAGGAAAATTATCGGTGCTATTTTCCAGTTTTTGGGTTGACCAAAAACAGAGGAGATGCTGCCGGATTTTTCCGTAAATTCTAGATTATTTTAAAAATGAATTTAAAATGGATTTCGGAATTTATTTGATATTTTATTTTGGGTGACGACCGTATCGGTCAATGGACCCGGCTAAGTGCAAACAAAACCGGCTTCGCCCGGACGTTGAGGCATTAGCCCAGTTGAGGATTGGACCATATCTGAGACTCTATATTTATCTTTATTTTTACTATTTAATTTTGTTTATATTTTTATTCATATTTAAAGTTTAGGACTAACGGCAGTTTCGTCTTATTTCAATTTATGTAAATAAATTATAATGGGCATAAGCCTAGCTGGCTGTGGTCTGTAACTGTATTTGGTAGCTTAGATTTTTGTTATTTCTGATTTTGTGAGTTTTTGTATTAAACGAGTAAATTAAATAAAAAGTATTTTTGTATAAGAATAATTAAGATTTTTCTCACCTAAAATCTATCAGTTTTATTATTAATTAAAAATCATGTATTTCTCACTAAATAAGAAATTAGCTTTATATTTATAAATTATGGAAATACAAAGTTTTAATAAATTAATCTGGCATCGACGAGTTTTCCGAATTCAAAAGTTTGAAACGATCTTTTTCCCTCGTACTAAATCAACGCACAAATAATCGTGTTTTCGTGTTTTGTTAATTAAAAGAATTAAAATTGGACTAGGACACAAATAGAGATTTCAACTAGCGTAGCTAGATTGGTAAACCTGGAATCTGAGTCAATTTCTCGAATGTAGGAATTCGAGGACGATTCTGATTTTCCGTCTCGAAGTCTTCTACCTCTCCAGTCAATTCCTTTGAGGCAAGTATAGTTTGTGTTAGTTTACAGTTATTTAATTAATCGCTTTACTGCAAGTTTAAACCACGATGCAAACACGAAACTCTCTCTGAGAGCACTGTAACTACTGGGGACTAGGGGAATAGTGTAATGAGTATGACCATACTGTAACAAATCCCCTATCCTTTACTGTAACAAACCCAAGCCGGTCATATTTTATTGCCTGTTCAAATCACACTGTTTTACTGCTGAAAACTGTTCATGTTTAAACTGTTTAAAACTGCATGATTCTATTATTTAATTTAACTGTTAATTCATGAATTGTACTTTGCTCCCTCCTGACTAGAGATACATTTTAGGGGACATTGAGGATGCTGAGCTGTTAATCAGCAGCTACTACGACCCTGTCCTGTACCCAGTAGTGCTGCCAGAGTCCCCATTGGAGGACGTTGGGACTGAGGCCGATGATCCGGCTGATAGATAGTTTTTCTTTTCTGCATGGTTGTTATTTTCATTCTGTTTTTCATTTCAGAACATTTCCCTTTGTATTTAAATTTCAAGTTTAATAAAGTTTCATTTCCCGATGTTGAGTTGTGACAAATATAGTGTTGTTGTATGGTTACCTGCTACTGAACAGCTTACTGCTGCCGTCTCAACAACGGTGCAGGCTGGGCATGATCCGGTTCGACCCAATTAGTTGGGATCGGGTCGTGACATATTTTTAGTGGTGGCCCATGCAGGTCGTCCACAACAACTTAGGAAAACATACCTAGAAACAATTAGAACACTAGAACATTTGTCACGACATAGGACCGAATTATATAAATAAATATTTTTGTTTGATTATAGACTGGTAGGACCTTGCTTATGTATGTACCCTAAACCTTCCAGATCATGGCCAAAGGAAAGACTACCCGATCCGGCCCTGCTGACGATGAGGTGTCATCAACTGATCACACCCCTTCTCAAGCACGCCGGGACCCACCTCCCTTGCAGCTGACAGACCGTCCTCATGCTGCACCAGCTCCCCGGCCCGTTTATGCTTCCACAGCAAACGTGGAACCTGTGCAATCCCAGGCTGAGCCACAGACCCCTACGGTAGTGGCCGCACCAGCTGCCCCACCAGTACCCGTGATCCCACTGACCTAGTGGGAATGCTACGAGGAGTGCTTGAAGCACAGAGAGCTCAAGCAGAAGCCCACAGAGAGCAGACTGTGCCCAAGCTGAAGCCCATCGCGAGCAGACCGCGATTATGAGAGAAGGCATGGAGAATGCCCACAACGTGGCTATGGCTGCCCTCGAGAGAGAAGAACCACTTCATCAAGCCACGACCTGCCAAGGTAAGCATGATTCAGGAGTTAAGTTATATTTCATTAAGGCCATTCTTTTGATTAGAGGCATATTATTGCATGAAGGTGGAGATATAGAAAGCTTTAAGAAGCAAGACCCTCGACCTTTCAAAGGAACCGAGGGTATCATCTACGCCGATGAATGGCTAGACCATATGGAGCGTCTCTTGAGCGTCGCGACTCCCGGAGGACCTCAAGACTGAAGCTGTAGGACTCCAACTACAGGATGTGGCGAGCACCTGGTATCGGAATGAACCCCGACTCCAGGACAAGCAGCTCGACTGGGACACCTTCAAGAGGCTGTTCCGCAGGAAGTTCTTTCCAACATCGAATGCGGGAGATGGAAAGGCAATTCCAGAACTTGAAGCAGGGGAACATGACGGTCAGCGAGTATGCGGCAGAGTTCGGCCGACTAAGCCGCTTTGCCCAGAACCTGGTAGCTGACCCCAAGGATCGTGCTGAACGATTCAGGTATGGCCTAAGAGAAGAGATTCGCACCCCTGTGATCGCAGGTGGCGCAAAGACTATGAGAGGATCCTGATCCGAGCTCAAGACGTGAGAAGAGCCAGCCTTCTCGATCCAAGAGGGAGTATCCTGGAACTAGCAACTTCCAGGGTAGTCAGAAGAGGCCCAACAACACAGCAACAGGCCCTCGCACCACCAGCAGCATCATCATCAGCGAGAACCAATGACAGAGCACACCAGAAGCAGATCCCTGTCTGTGACTATTGCAAGAGGCCAGGGCATCAGTCGAACATCTGCAGGAAGAGGCTAGGACACTGCCTAGTCTGTGGGTCTGCCACCCACCAAGTGAAAGACTGTCCCATGTCAGCCCACCGGACCGGAACCAACCAGCAAAAGCTCCCCTACCTACTCAGCAACAAGTTTGGACAGCACCAGCAGAAGACCGGGCGAGCTTTTGCCCTAGCAGCTGATGAGCAGGAGCCAGAGCAGGAACCCACCGCAGATGTCATCACAGGTTCCATTTATGTGTTTTCACATCCTGCTAGCATTATTTGATTCGGGTGCATCACATAGTTTTATATCATCAAAGTTTATGTCTGCACACCACATAGATTCGGGACTTAGCAAGGTGATTAGTAGAGTTATGACCGGTGGTGGACCTATACCCATCACTGAAGCTTGTAATTGTCCCATAACCATCTCTGGCCATCAGTTCTCAACACCTTTACTAGTGATGCCCCTGCCCAACTATGATGTCCTAGGGATGGACTGGTTAAGTGAACAGCATGCGCTGATAGATTGTCACCGAGGATGTGTAATCTTCAGCCCACCAGGAGAACCGGAGTTTGAAATCTCTCGGGCTCCGGAAGATATGAAGAGTATTTCCTACTCCTCTATCACCGAAGAACCCGGGCCTCCTCACCCTATCATTGCAATTTATGGATGTCTTTCCAGATAGTCTTCCAGGATTGCCGCCAGATCGAGATGGAATTCACCATCGATCTAGTACCGGCTCTTCCCCTATTTCTCGGGGATGCTACAGAGTCAACCCCAAGGAGGCCAAGGAGATGAAGGATCAGATCGACGAGCTGAAGGCACAAGGATTTATCAGAGACGGGCTTCACCCTGGGGAGCACCAGTTGTTCGTGCCCAAGAAGGATGGAACCGTGCGGATGTGCATTGACTACCGGGCGCTGAACAACATCACCATCAAGAAAGTACCCCCTGCCCCGGATCGACGACCTGTTTGATCAACTGAGCGGAGCCAAGGTATTTTCAAAGATAGATCTCAGATCAGGCTACCATCAAATCAAGGTCAGGAAGGAGGATATTCCCAAGATGGCGTTCAACCAAGTATGGACAATTTGAATTCTTGGTCATGCCGTTTGGACTGACAAATGCTCCTGCGGTATTCATGAACCTCATGAACAAGGTTTTTCATGAATATCTGGATCAGTTTGTTGTTGTCTTCATCGATGACATATGATCTACTCGAAGACGGAGGAAGAGCATGAAGAGCACTTGAGGAAAGTGCTGAGTACCTTGAGGAAGGAGAAGCTCTATGGTAAGCTATCCAAATGCAATTCTTTTTAGACAAAGTGGAATTTTTGGGCCATGTTGTCACAGGAAAAGGAATTTCGGTGGATCCAAAGAAGATAGCTGCTATTGAGAAGTGGACTGCACCAAGCTCGGTTGCAGAGATCAAGCTTTTTGGGACTAGCTGGCTACTACCGAAGTTCGTGAAGGATTTCTCCAAGATTGCGGAGCCAATGACGAAGCTTACCAGGAAGAATGAAGTTCATATGGTCTGAAGCGTGCCAGTCAGCTTTTGAGGAACTGAAGAAGAGGCTTACAACGGCGCCGATACTTGCGCTACCCGCAGGTACCGGCGGTTTCTCAATCTATAGTGATGCTTCCGGAAAAGGACTGGGCTGCGTTCTTCAACAACACGGGAAAGTAATTGCCTATGCATCTAGACAATTACGGACTCATAGAAAACTACCCCACACATGATTTGGAGCTTGCAGCGGTGATATTTGCTTTGAAGCTATGGAAGCACTACCTGTATGGAGAGAGAGTGAAATATTTACGGACCACAAAAGTCTGAAATATGTTTTCACTCAGAAGGAAACATAAGACAAACGATGGCTGGAGCTGATGAAGGATTTTGATATCAACCTGCAGTATCATCCGGGTAAGGCTAACGTTGTTGCAATGCACTTAGTGATACCCGATGGCGATGTTCTTGACCAAGGACGCCATTTGCTGGAGGACATGGAGAAGCTTGGATTGGAAATTGTACTGCCCGAGGAGGAGGTGAAGAAACTTGGAAGAGAAGCCATCGTACCAGGAGAGGAATCATCATTGATGCAGTTGCAAGTGCGTTCGAGTCTTATGGACAGGATCAAGGAGACACAATTCCAAGACGAGACGCTTTGCAAACTTAGAGACCAAGTGTTGGCAGGAACACTTGAAGGATTCTCAATCGCCAATGACGGAGCATTGAAGAATGGTACGAGGCTTTGCGTACCAACTGGCGAACTGAGGAACGAGCTGATGCAAGAAGCGCACCAGTCGCAGTATTCCATACATCCAGGAGCCAACAAAATGTACCGAGATATGCGGACTATAGTATGGTGGTACGGAATGAAGAAGGACGTATCCAGGTATGTGGCTAGATGTTTAATTTGTCAGCAAGTTAAAGCTAGCAGACAGAGACCAGCAGGATTATTGCAGCCGCTTGACATTCCGGAGTGGAAATGGGAGCACATAATGATGAATTTTGTATCGGGGCTGCCTCGATCCCAAGGAGGGAAGGATGCCATTTGGGTTATCGTGGACCGACTGACGAAGTCAGCTCACTTTATCCCCTTCAAGGTTGGTTTATCCACCGAGAAGTTGGCAGCACTGTACATGCGGCACATCTACCGGATTCATGGAGTTCCGGTAAGTATCGTATCCGACAGAGATACTAGATTTACCTCTCACTTTTGGAAGAGTTTGCATGACAGCTTGGGAACCCAACTGAAGTTCAGCACCGCCTACCACCCTCAGACTGACGGACAATCGGAGAGAACCATCCAGACGCTAGAAGATATGCTGAGATCCTGCATCCTGGAATTTGGAGGGTCTTGGGAAGACCATTTGCACTTAGTAGAGTTCTCTTACAACAACAGCTACCAAACTAGCATCGGGATGACACCGTTCGAGGCACTCTATGGACGTTGTTGCCGCACTCCACTTGCCTGGGACGATGTCAGAGAACGAGTGTTGCTTGGACCTGAGATAGTGACCGAAGCAGCAGAGAAGGTGAGAATGATCAGAGACAAGCTCAGGATTGCCCAGGACAGACAGAAGCATTGGGCCGATTGTAGCAGACGGCCTTTGGAGTTTGAAGAAGACGACAGTGTGTTTGTGAAGATCTCGCCTACAAGAGGAATAATCCGTTTTGGCAGAGCAGAAAAGTTAAGCCCCAGGTACATTGGTCTATTTGAAGTACTTAGCAGGATTGGAGAAGTGGCTTATCGGGTAGCTCTACCCTCAAGTCTCGAAGGCGTCCACAACGTCTTCCACGTCTCGCAGCTGAGACGCTACATCCCGGACCCGAGCCATATCTTGGACCATTCAGAGCTGGAGATTGGACCCAGCCTCACAGTGCCGGAGAAGCCAGTGGCAATTTTGGACAAGGGCGAGAAGAGAACCAGGAACACCGTGACGCCAATAGTCAGAGTGATGTGGCGGCACAACTCACCAGGGGAGTCGACCTGGGAGCGAGAAGACCAGATGCGGGAGCAGTACCCGTACCTGTTTGAGACTTAAGGTAATCCCTAACCTTGCCTTTAATTTCGAGGACGAAATTTTCTAAGGAGGGAAGATTGTGAAACCCATTTTCTATGAATTATATTAATATCTGTATTTCTACTATTATTATTATTATTATTATATTTTTTAGTGTTAAAATTATTTCAAAATTAATAAACATGGATTTTTGAGTTCAGACCCAGACCCGAGTCTGAACCCAGACCCGAGCCTGAGCCGAACCCAATCCAATTTTCCTTTTTTTCCTAAAATCTGTTTGGTTAATGTTATAAATAAATAAATAAATAATAAATAGTTTTGTGCTGGTCACGAGGACCAGCACCCCTCTTCCACGTTCAACTCCACTCCCCTATCCTTTCTCTCCTCCATTCCCTCTCACCCACACACACTTCTCCACAACTCCTTTAAATCGTCCCCACTCACCAACTCTTCTAATCTAAACCCATCTCCTTACAATCTCCCTACAGAAGAGTAGCAACCCACCACCATTAATAACCACTTATCTACTCTCCTCTCTCTCTTTCTCTACCAACGACACCCCTCTCTCCCGACTCTTACCGCCGGCCTCCGACTCCCTCGGCGCCCGACCCGCGCCGCTTCCCCCGGCCAACCGCCGTCGCCGCAACCCCCGCCGGCCTCCCTCCAGGCCGACCGTGCTCCAGCGCACCCTCCAGCCAGCGCGCCCCTCTGGCCGAGCCCGCCAGCCTCCGCCAGCGTGCCCCGTATGGCCGAGCTCCCCCGCGCCCGAGCCCCTTTCTCCAGCGCGCCCCGACCCCCTATCGGCCTCCCCGCTGACCTAGGCGCCGTGCCCTAGCTCCGGCGTCCTTTCTCCGACGCCTCCAGCGTCTTTTGTCGGCGTTCTTCGTCGACGCAGCCCTGTGCATCGTTCCCAGCACGGTCCTAGCACCCCGACGTGTCTCGGACTCCAAACCAGCGCTGTTCCGGGATTATTTTGCTGTCTGGATCTCAAATTCTTTCTATTATTTTTATCTGAGAGCTCTAGCCGAGCAACATGAGGTAACCCCTGTCCCGCCCTTTTCTAATTCAGTCTATGATGAGAAATGGTCCCCGATTCCCTTTGGGAATTCGGTTTTAGCGACGTCGTATTTTTTCGGAACCTTCGGAAAGGTTCTGTAGATTATTTTAGATTTCCTGAATATTTCGAGAATTGGTTTTTGGTATGTTTTGGCTTTCCGGATTTTTTCGGTAGCGTTCTGTGATTTTTGGGTTGGAATCGGACTTCCGAAAATTATTCGGGTCATTCCGATTATTCTGTGGATTGGTTGTGGATTATTATATATATACATATTTGGGTTTCCCTGGTTTGGGATTTGCAGGAAAATTATCGGCGCTATTTCCCAGTTTTTGGGTTGACCAAAAACAGAGGAGATGCTACCGAATTTTTCCGTAAATTCTAGATTATTTTAAAAATGAATTTAAAATGGATTTCGGAATTTTATTTGATATTTTATTTTGGGTGACGACCGTATCGGTCAATGGACCCGGCTAAGTGCAAACGAAATCGGCTTCGCCCGGACATTGAGGCATTAGCCCAGTTGAGGATTGGACCATATCTGAGACTCTATATTTATCTTTATTTTTACTATTTAATTCTGTTTATATTTTTATTCATATTTAAAGTTTAGGACTAACGACAGTTTCGTCTTATTTCAATTTATGTAAATAAATTGTAATGGGCATAAGCCCAGCTGGCTGTGGTCTGTAACTGTATTTGGTAGCTTAGATTTTTGTTATTTCTGATTTTGCGAGTTTTTGTATTAAACGAGTAAATTAAATAAAAAGTATTTTTGTATAAGAAATAATTAAGATTTTCTCACCTAAAATCTATCAGTTTTATTATTAATTAAAAATCATGTATTTCTCACTAAATAAGAAATTAGCTTTATATTTATAAATTATGGAAATACAAAGTTTTAATAAATTAATCTGGCATCGACGAGTTTTCCGAATTCAAAAGTTTAAAACGATCTTTTTCCCTCGTACTAAATCAACGCACAAATAATCGTGTTTTCGTGTTTTGTTAATTAAAAGAATTAAAATTGGACTAGGACACAAATAGAGATTTCAACTAGCGTAGCTAGATTGGTAAACCTGGAATCTGAGTCAATTTCTCGAATGTAGGAATTCGAGGACGATTCTGATTTTTTGTCTCGAAGTCTTCTACCACTCCAGTCAATTCCTTTGAGGCAAGTATAGTTTGTGTTAGTTTACAGTTATTTAATTAATCGCTTTACTGCAAGTTTAAACCACGATACAAACACGAAACTCTCTCTGAGAGCACTGTAACTACTGGGGACTAGGGGAATAGTGTAATGAGTATGACCATACTGTAACAAATCCCCTATCCTTTACTGTAACAAACCCAAGACGGTCATATTTCATTGCCTGTTCAAAATCATACTATTTTACTGCTAAAAACTGTTCATGTTTAAACTGTTTAAAATTGTATGATTCTATTATTTAATTTAACTGTTAAATTAGCATGAATTGTACTTTGCTCCCTCCTGACTAGAGATACATTTTTAGGGGACATTGAGGATGATGAGCTGTTAATCAGCAGCTACTACGACCCTGTCCTGTACCCAGTAGTGCTGCCAGAGTCCCCATTGGAGGACGTTGGGACTGAGGCCGATGATCCGGCTGATAGATAGTTTTTCTTTTCTGCATGGTTGTTATTTTCATTCTGTTGTTTCATTTCAGAATATTTCCCATTTGTATTTAAATTTCAAGTTTAATAAAGTTTCAATTTCCCGATATTGAGTTGTGACAAATATAGTGTTGTTGTATGGTTACCTGCTACTGAACAGCTTACTGCCGCCGTCTCAACAACGTTGCAGGCTGGACATGATCCGGTTCGACCCAATTAGTTGGGATCGGGTCGTGACATCATTTATGCATAGTTGATCCCGTATCCGTGTTCATAGTTACCTGTCAGTAGCCACATGTCAGTCTCATGTCTAGTTTCTGTTTATACCCTATTTTGTATGATTAAACTGTTAGATAGGCATGTTTATATGTATCTTGCTATGTCCTCTGAGGACCTGATGATCTCTTCAGGTTTAGCGATTGCATGGAGTTAGTTAGCAGAGCGGAATGGTGGAACATTGCGATGTATGATACAGGTATTTGCTTGTGATATTTCTTGATTATCCTCTCGTGCTTTATATTCCATACCATGTTATATTCTTCTTATTTTATAGACTCATATCATTCTTGGAGTCCATTCGGACAATATGATAATGGACTGCAGACCATGACCCATACTTGTTCATTCTTGTTTATATGATTCCTGTGGATTGAGATATAGTATATATTAGACATGATACCCTACCCTGGAAAGCTTATACGTACTCGAGTCGGGCTGGAGTCCGCTCGATATTTAGCTGGCTTGTTCACGAGCTCGCGTCCGAAAAGCGGGTGCGGGTCGTGACACGCGTAATGTCAGGTTGGGGCTATCTTCTGACGGTTTTACTCCTTTTGGTCTTTCGGGATCCCAGTATTCGTGCTGGCCTGTGATTGTCATTCCGTATAACCTACCGCCTTCGATGTGTATGAAGACTCAGTACATGTTTCTAACCGTTATAATTCCTGGTCTGAACAATCCCAAGAGGAACATTGATGTGTACTGACAGCCTTTGATAGATAAGTTGAATCAGTTATGGAAAGTAGGCACTAACACGTACGATGTTTCCAGAAAGCAGAGTTTTCAGATGAAGGCAACCCTTATGTGGACAATCAACGACTTTTCGGCCTAAGGAATGTTATCTGGATGGAGCACTCATGGCCGTCTCTTATGTCCGTATTGTATGGACCGTACTAAGGCTTTCCGCTTGAAATACGGAGGAAAATCGTGCTTCTTTGATTGTCATCGATAATTTCTGCCAAAAGATCATCCATTCAGAAGGAACATGAATACATTCTGTGCCGGCATTGTAGAGAAGGGTGATCCACCTCCAAGGTGGTACGGAGCCACGATATGGAAGGAGGTTAAAGATTTTCCCAAGTGCTATCGAAGATCCTACAACTGGGTACAAATGCGATAGATTTGGTAGTGATCATAACTGGACAAAGAGGAGCATATTCTGGGATCTGTCATATTGGAGTACCAATCTGATCAGACATAATCTCGATGTCATGCATATTGAGAAGAATTTGTTTGATAACATAATTAATACTGTGATGGACGTAAAGGGAAAAACAAAAGACAATCCTAAGGCCAGGTTGGACTTAGAAAAAATATGCAAACACCCTGCATTGCATTTGATAGAGGAGAATAGAAAACAGTTCCTGCCGAAGTCAATTTACTCACTAGACAAGGAGGATAAAGTGAGACTTTATCGGTGGATCCAGGGCCTAAAATTTCCATATGGATATGTGTCAAATCTGAGAAGATGTGTCGATCCGAATAAAATAAATTGACGGTTATGAAGAGCCACGGTTGTCACGTATTCATGGAGAGGTTAATTCCGATTGCATTTCGGGAATTCTTACCGCAGGCAGTTTGGGATCCATTGACGGAGCTTAGCATATTCTTCAGGGATCTTTGTTATAAGAAATTGCTCGTTGATCGTCTAGAAAAGCAAGAGAAGGACATTGCGGTAACACTGTGCAAGCTAGAGAGGGTGTTTCCTCCTGGATTCTTCGACTCTTTGGAGCATTTGTCGATTCATATTTCCTATAAGGCACGTGTTGGTGGACCTGTCGAATATCGATGGATGTACCCGTTCGAGCGACATTTGAATCACTTAAAAAGAAAGGTAAAAAATAAGGCACGGGTCGAGGGTTCTATTTGTGAAGCCTATGTTCTCGAGGAGATTACAAACTTTTGTTCGATATATTTCAAGCCTCATATTGCAACTAATAGAACGAGAGCTTCCAGAAACGACGACGGAGATCATGAATGTAATGATACAATACTGAAGGTATTTAATGCTCCAGGAAATCCATCGGGTAAAATGAAGAAGAGATATCTGAACTTACCCGATCAGAGACAACTGTGTGGATCTCGATTCCACCAAAAATAGCTGTTTGTGTATCAGATCTTCGAACTACAAATATGTTGATGCGGGCATCGATTTCTATGGCGTCCTACAGGTGATTATGGAGCTGACATATAGTTATGGAATAGAGCCTGCTAAGATTGTGTTATTCAGGTGTGATTGGTTCGATCCGATTGAAGGTCAAGGTTGGAAAGTAGACAAGCACCATCTTTTGGATATAAACTATCGGTGTCGATATCAAGCCTATGAACCATTTGTCTTATCAAGTCAGCCTCAGCTCATGTACTTCACAAGTTATCCTAAACGGGGAACAACAAGGTCAGACTGGTGGGCAGTATGCAAGACCAAAGCTAGAAATACCTTTGAGGATGACATATAACTTATCAAGAGGATGAACTACCTCTTGTAACAAATATTATAGACGTGAACACGACAGAAGTTCTTCATTACACATCTAATTGTGTAGAAGAAGTAGAATTATCTGAAGAGGAAGATGCATATAAAAGTGAAGATGTAGAGGAGGAAGAAGAAGAAGAAGAAGAAGAAGAAGAAGAAGAAGAAGAGCTAAACGAACTAGATGAATTTTCAGAAGAGGATTAAATCTGTACGTTTGTTTTATCATCATATTTGACACTTTAGTGACACTTTTGTGACTATGATATTTTTTAAAAATTTGTGATGTCTATCATATAAATACGTATATTTGTTTTATTGTCATATGTTATTATCATGTATGACTAGACCCAGACGACGCGGAGGATATTATGTTAGGCAGTCCCGTGTGCGTCAGGTTGGGGATGCAGATTTTGTACCCTCATTCTTATCTCCGAGTTCGCCATTGTACCATTCTGTTCCCGGTCCATTACCGGGACATGGCAGTTCCAGCAGGTTGGCGACTCCTCCCTCGTCGTCCAGTATTCCTCCCTCGTCCAGCATTTCTCCTGCCGACGGCTCCATAGAGAGAGCCGACACCGAACATATGGAGGACGACGATCAGACTGATTCTAGTTAGGCAGGAGGTGAGAGCGACCCTCCATGCGCTTCCTCGGACGAGACGCGTATGGAGATTTGGACGGACGGGCCTACGAAGTAAGTTAATTAGTTAATATATATTTCTCAAATGATTATATGTAAATATATATTCATGAAATTTATTATTGTATAGATATCGGCCTCGTGCAGTACAGAGACAGCTGGGGTTATTTCTGAGGCAGAACTATGGTGGGCCTTGGATTAACTACTCAGATGCTCCCGCAGATAGGAAGGTCTTTTGGTTGGCCCACTTCAAGGTAAAAAATTTATTTATTTTTAAATTTTCATAATCATTTGTGTATATTATACAACTCTTTCTATTTTATTTCTTGTAGAGGACCTATTTCTATCCACCACACCGGGCGACGAAGATCGAGGACCAATTTTCTGCCGTCGCAGGCAAGCTCATTCGTGATGCGATCCACGACCAGAAGTCTCGTGATCCCTCCGGAAAGTCGATCCATGGTTGGATCACGCCAGAGCAGTAGATTGCGATGAAGGCTAGATTCGGCGAGGCCAGGTACCAGGAGCGGTCTGACAAGGCCAAGGTGGCACGGTCGAGCGCTAGTAAGTGGTGTGGTGGCTCTATTCCTATAATGGAGCATTTTTGTCGTCTGGTACATTTCCTATGACGGATATTATTTTATATATAGTTAGATAGAATGTTTAATACTAATAATAGATAATATATTTTAACAAATAAAAAAGGGCGAGGACTCCAACATGGTGACCGTCTTCCTGGTCACCCATCGGAGGGCTAGGGAGTTTATTGACGAGAGAGCGACGCAGGCATATGTACGTTCTATTCTTTATATTAATTTACAATAATTTAGAAAACAGGAAAATATATATCAATATAGACTTTAGCAAACACTTAGACGTTAGCAAACATTGTTCTAGGCCGAGTTTCTTCGGCTATAAGAGGAGGCGGCTGCTGCTGCTAGTGCGCCAGCAGAGGGAGGGGCTGGTACTTCCTCCGAGCCGCCTATAGCTCCATCGCCGGATGACCTCTGGATGATCGTCGTTGGTGGTCTTCAAAAGGGTACGTACTACTGTACGGGATCCTACGGCGCCTATTTGGCTTCAGAGTCATCCTGGGGCCCCTCCGTCAGTGTGCAATCTCCAGCTTCGCAGGCGTCATCACGAGCTCACGATATTGGTCGTCATATCGACGAGCTGTGTCACGAGTTACAGCAGCCGATTTCTGATTACCATACCGCAGAGCGAAGATCCGACGATCCGATAATCAACGGACGATTTGATGCGGTCGAGCGCAGTATACATGAACTGATGAGTCTGCAGCAGGCTACAGCTGCCAGCTTGCATACGCTCACCGAGTCTACGAAGCACACATAGCGTAGACAAGTCGAGCTGGAGGGATCGCAGAGGACCATGTCTGCCTTACTCACTCAGATACATACTTCGATTGAGGAGAGTACTCAGAGGATGTTGAGTACCCTTGCTGTGGATGTTGAGCGACTACGAGAGCTGGAGCAGATATGTCCTTTCGGTCCATTGACGGCGTCGACTGCGGACATTGTACTGCCTCCTACTGCCCCTATGGTGCAACTCACACAGGAGCAGTATGAGTTCATGCTATCTCAGATGCGCAGCAGGGGTCCTCAGTGATTTTATTTTTTTATGAGTTGTATGTATTGGCCCTATGGGCAAATTGTTTATTGGTACATTTTTGTTTATACACTTGGTGGGAGACTTTTTATCATTTCCCATTTTTATTTGACTCTATTGGATGTTTGTGATGATGTGTGTCTGTGAAGTACAGTATGCAGGATTTGAATATATTTATGTTTGTGATGATGTTTGTGATGATATAAAGTGCAGTGTAAAGTGCAGTGTGCAGTGTACGGGATTTGAATACATTTTTATCATCTCCCATTTCCAGATTAGTGTTTAAACTGTATGTAAAGTGCAGTGTGCAGGATTTGAAAACTGTATTATATTTTTTAAAATTTTCCAGCATATTAGCGACGGTTTACGACATTTGCGACAGTTTTACGACGCAGAAGTACATCGCAAAGATGTATCGGTACGTCGCTAACTGCGACGGCCCGTCTCTAAACGTCGCTCAACGTGCTGACGTGGCAAACCTTGCCATGTTACTACATGCGACGAATAGAAGTCGCTAGATACGTCGCTAAGTTGGCGACGTACTGTAAATGTCGCCGAACATCTCTAAGTTTGCGACGTTTTAGCGTCGTAGACAATTCGTCGCAACATCGACGATTGGCGACGAAGTTTTGTTCTGCGACTAGCTTTTGGGCGACCTGCTTTTTTCGTCGCTAATTACGTCGCTAAATATATGTAGCGACGTATTTTTACTTATTAGCGACATTTTTGGACGTCGCTAATTCAGCCTATTCTGGTAGTGAATTGGCCGATCACAGGAGGACCTGACGCTGTCTCCAAGAGGCTGACTGTCGGAGGCGATATGGGGCGATCCAATGCAAGGGTTGAAGCCGACCAGCGACCGGAGGGGCATCGACAGGACAGACACGATCCCCATCGCCTGCGAAATAAAGCAATCATCCACGCTGATATACGGGCCCCAGACGGAGGCGAATGCAGCATCGGCATATGCGGGTCAGAAGTCGATGGAGGAGGAGTCACACCATCCGACGAAGATCCATCCGGAGAATAACAAAAACAGGAATGCACTTCACAAATAAAGTGCTGGTCGGTAGACCGAGCCTGTGTCGGAGGAGGAATCATACCATCCTGAGACGGCGGCATCAGGAACCTCATGGGCAGCAGTAACAGCAGGAGGGTCCCCATCCATGCCGACGTCAGGGCACATCGGACAGAGAAATAGCCAACCTAAAAGGGCAGAGGACCACAGCAGGGAGGGAGCGACATCGGAGAAGACGACCTCACTAAAGGGGGAAGTTCCCACCAGAGAAGATGAAACAGAGCCGGAAAGGACCCAGGCCGAAATAGTATATAGAATAAAAAATAAGTATATAAAGATTTTTTTTATAGAAGAAAATTGAGCACAGAAATATTTACATAGAAATATATTTTTAGATTAATTTTAGATTTTTTTTCTCTAGATTTTATTGTATTATATAAATATATTTTGATAAAAGGAAAAATTCGAATCCTCAGGTGAACAGTGCCCACGGGCATTGTTCATCCCCCTCCATAAACTGAGCCCCTCAAATTTATATAAGGAAAAAAACCTTTAGAAACAAAAGCCCTAACCCTAATCCTAGCCTACACCTACCCATGTGCCACAAGACTGCTGTTGAGTCGACCGTCGACAGCGCATCGCCGCAGCAGCAGTGCGCACAGAGCAGTTATAGTAGCAACAATATAGTAGCAGCAGCAGTAGCACCAACTCACCTACTTTAGGATAAGATTTTTACCTTCTTGTTCTTCTATTTTTTTATCAACAAAGTCCTAGCATAGAAAACCTAACCGCCTACAATCCCATTAAGTAGATTTGGTTAATTCACGATATGCACAAAGAAAATCAAGTTCCAAAATCAAGAAAAGAAAACAATTTTGGGCGCTAAACTGTCCCAAAAAGCTATTTTGGAAGTCATTTTTTGGACCGAATATCTAAAAATTCAAAAATCTACCTAAATGGACTCGTAGCCAACCTATATGAGATCAAAACACTACTTTTAGTTTTTTTTTAGTTTGTTATTTCTTATTAAATCAGTTCTAAAATTGGTCAAAGATAGTTTTTAAAATCAAGTTTTTTCGATACGGAGTCCATCCAAATAAATCGGACGACATGGTCACAAAACTTGCATGGACTTTGGGACGTGTGGGCTTTGACAGAAGTCGATTTGGTTGCATGTGTGCGACAAATTCGACCCATATCTGTCGAAGAATACCGTATCGGCCTTTTTTAAAATTTCTTACTCGTGCACACTTGTCACATCGCAATAAACTTGCGCCATTGGACTCGTTTCATATTTTTGGTCCTTTGAGCCAAGCTTGGTCCAATTCTGAGAAAGTTGATCACGGACCCTGTGATCCAATTTAATAGGCGATTTTGTATCCGGCTCATCGGAATACAAAATTGGACGTACCATTGAGTTTGTATCGAAAAACCAGAATCATAGATATATTGTTTGCTGACTTTAGAGACCACAGGATTTGGCATGCTTTTCGGTGCAAAAAGGATCAAACAATAGACACTATTTTGATCCAAAATTAGTATTTTGTCACTATGTCCAGAATTGGACTTGTAGGTCGCTAATCTTAGCTATTTATTTTATTTTGGGACTGATAGTGATGCCTATTTCAACATTCAAAGATGTTTGTGAAAGATTCACTTTTGTTGTTTTGTTGGTTTGACAAGTTCGTTTGTGAAATATCGTCTAATCATCGTATAACCTCCTGGCAAGAGTACCTTGCAAAGTTTCGTTACTTTATTATTTTATTTATTTACTGTTCATTTATATATTTTATGGACTAGGATTAATTGATACTTAGCGTCTGATTATTAGTCGAGTGCTGATGTCAGTTTACAGAATTTCCAGTATAAGTTATTTTAAAGTTTTGGTTGCAAGTGCTCTATTCTTAATACTAAAGGTAATCTAAGAAAATTTAACTCGAAGGCCGATGAAGGTATTTTTCTAGGTTCAGTCAAAGCAAAGGATACCGGGTGTTTAACAGCAAATACTAACAACTGAAGAGTTTATCAATGTCACTTTCGATTAACTCAACAAGCAAATACCAAATACAAGTGATGATGATGATGTCATGCAAATAATTGACAACAATTCTAAAGATACAAGAACATCAACTCATCTAGACGATCTATCCAAGAGCTTGAGATTCTCTTCAAATCATCCAATGGAATTGGTAATAGGTGATGTATCCAAAGGTGTAAGTACACACTCTTCCAATAATGATATAATTGCTAATGTTGCTTTTGTTTCTAAGTTAGAACCTAAGAATATATGAGGGACTTTTACTGATAAATTTTGGATTTCTGCTATGTAAGATGAACTCAACTAATTTGATCGTAATCAAGTTTGGAAACTTATTCCTAAATATAATAATTATGCGACCATTGTACCAAATGGGTGTTTCAAAATAAATTAGATGAGAATGGTTCTGTTACATTTAACGAGGCACATCTCATAGCTCAATGCTATAACCAAAAGAAAGGTATTGACTACGATAGACATGCTCCAGTTGCTAGACTCGAGTCCATTTGAATGCTTTGTGCTTTTGCTAGCTTGTACAATTTCAAACTCTTTCAAAAATGTTAAAAGTGCATTTTAAATGATTTTTTTATCAAAGAAGAAGTTTTTGTTAAGCAACCCCTTGATTTTGAAGATTTCAAACATCCTGACCAAATATTCAAGCTAAGAAAGGTTCTATATGGACTCAAACAAGCACCATGTGCTTGGTACGAGCGCCTAAGTCCTTTTCTACTTGAAGATGATTTTTCAAAAAAAAAGTTGATAGACCCTTTTCATAAAAAACTTCTACTGACTCTATGCTTTTAGTACAGATTTATGTAGATGATATCATTTTTTAATCCACTAATGAGATGTGTAACGAGTTTGCTAAGTGTATGTAGCAAGAATTTGAAATGAGCATGATAGAAGAACTCAATTTCTTTCTCAGCTTGCAAATCAAGCAAACATCATAAGAAACGTTCATCAATCAAGCTAAATACATGAAGGAGTTACTCAAAAAGTTTGACATGGATAATGCCAAACATATAGGAACTCATATGGCAAGCTCAACGAAGCTTGACCTTGATAAAAGTGGCAAACCTACAGATATATGTAAGTATCGAGGTATGATTGGTAGTTTGCCCATATATATGTTCTATGTATGCCTGTGTGCTAGCTATCAGGCTAATCCTAATGTAAACTCCTAAAATTTTAAATTTATATTTTGGCTTAATTAGTATTTTTAGATTCTTTTAAAAATATTTTAAAATAGGGAACCCTAATTAAAATGTTAATTAAATTTGAAATGAAAACGTGATAGTTGTAATTTTGAGTTTCGAAGACGACGGGAAGACATTCCTAAGCATGTGACAAAGTAAGATAAGTCAAGTCTTGAACCCAAAACTCCAGGATTGTAGAATAACCCTAAATTATAACATGTTGGTGACCTACAAATCATAAGGATGTTTTGGAGTCATTAGAACCCCTTCCACTTAGAAAATTGGTAATATCAACAAACTGTATAATTTATTGTGAGTAATCATGACACCAACTTGATCCCAAACTCTAGAAAATAGTTTATCTAGTCTTAAGCTAAGCCCTTATAATTTTTCCATAATTTCTTGAATTTATTAGATAATTATTTATACCAGAAAAAATTAATTATAGTTGTTTAGTAATTAAAACTAATTAATAAAACAAATAAATAAACAGAATTAATAAACTAATTTGGTTATTAAGAAATAAATAAATCAATAACCAATAATGATAATCATTATTTAGTAATCATTATTAGAAAGATAGTAGTAATAATGATTATATAATTTAATGATTAACTAGTGGATTCTAATTATTAGTTAATCATTATCTATTAAACTAATAATTTCTTATATGGTGAAGATTTTTGTTGGTTCACTAGGGTATGGGTCCCAATTTTATTAGTACATATTAAAATTCCTTCGTAGTTCCTTTCTTCAGGGAATGGGTCCCAATTTTATTAGTATATATTAAAATTCCTTCGTAGTTCCAAATCAAAATCCACACCACCATTATGATCCTCGCTTCTTCTCCTCTATCTAGCATTATTTTTAACCCTCCAATTTGCTCCGATGACGAGTTATAGTCCGATCTATCTAGCTTCTCCGGGACAAAGTAGATTTTTGATGGTTGAAACTTTGGAGATTAGTCACGCAAGATCCAACGGATAATTTCACGATCGGGCTGCACCGTTGTACTCATGGTGTGTTTCTCTTCGACCATGACTAGTTTGTTGTGACCACAACATCCTTTGGTGGGTCAAATTGACTCATGTCAGTATTTGTATTTAGTGTGTGGTACATATTTGTTTGTGATTTGGGTTGACAGATATTGCATGGAGTAAGACTCGTTGGTTCATGGATAGTTGATTAGTTTTGTTACCTGCAGTCTCAGCACGGATTGGACAAACACTTTGACAAGTATACCTTGCCTTCCTTAGAGTATCTTTACATGCTTAAATTATTTTATCCTGTATCGCATGATTATTAGTAGTTGTTTCTTTTGTTTCCATTAATTTGTTTTCCTCGATGATATATTTAGTTTGCAACTTGTCTTTATGTTAGTTTATACATGTTGATTGGTACTTGCATCGCACATCAGTCATACAAATCTTGGGAGGGAAGAATGAGTACGTCATAGCTGAACTGCAACTTTTCTTTTTTAATTTTTCTTAACCTGCGAGTCCACACTAGGGACGAGGGTTGATTGTTTTGAACTAACTTACGAGTCCACGCTAGGGCGAGGGTTAGTTATTTGTTCCAATTTGTCAATCCATACTAGGGACGATAGTTGATTTTTTGAGCTAACCTGCGAATCTACATTAGGGGCGATGGTTAGTTATTTGTTCAAACCTGTGAGTCCACAGTAGGGTTGAGGGTTAATTATTTGAACTAACCAGTGAGTCCACACTAGGGGCGATGGTTAGTTATTTGTTCAAACCTACGAATCCATACTAGGGGCGAGGGTTTGATTATCCGTTTGATTTCTTGTTAGGTGTTCACCTAGAAACTTGGCATTTGATACATGTTTTCTTTTCGGCAGTTCATTTATGCATAGTTGTTCTCGTATTTAGTTTCATTATTGCTTCCTTTTCTGTTATCCTTGTTTTCTTTATGCATGTATACTATTAGATAGGTATGTTTTATGTATCTTGCTAGTCCCTTGAGGACCTGGTGATCTCTCCAGGTTATTGCTGGTTTTTCCAGGTTATTGAGATCTGACATAGGTTTAGTGGGAGCTTCGTCTTCGGGATCTTCTGGTATCGTTAGTTGATGCTATCTATTCTGTTCTTCCTTAGTTATTCCCTTTCCTAGTTCATAGTATAGTTAGTTTGATTATGATTACATGGACACCTATTTTAATCTACACATCTTATACATATTTGAGTCGGACTAGAGTCTAGTTAAATACGTAGCTGGCATGTATACTTTTCTTAGTCCTATGTATTTTGGGACTGGGACGTAACACCTAAGGAATCACATCTATGTGCGGTTAAGTGTATCCTCAGATACCTTAAAGGTACTTTAACTACTGGTCTATGGTATCCTAAAACCACATCTTTCGATCTTTGTAACATCCTAGTTCCAAAAAAATAGGACTAGGGGATCGTATACATGCTAGCTACTATCGAGTGGACATCAACCCTGCTCGAATAAGTATAAAATATCTTGGTATTCTAATTCTATCTATCAATCAATTATAAATATAACTATCTCAAACCACAGGATAAGTAACATAAACAACGAACAATATATGTCATGGTCTCCGCCCAATAATATATATGTTAGATTAGATCCGAAAAAAGGATATTGGTCTACAAAACAAGAATAAATAACATAATAGAAATAATGAATGAATGTAAAAGCACGATAAAGTATGTGAGCCAGGTACAATAATACCTCCATGATCAGTAGACTATCTCTGCATGACTAACTACCTGGAGAGATCACCAGGTCCTCAGGAGATATAGCAAGGTACAGAAAAATATGCCAGGTAATAGTGAAAATAACATCGATGTAATGAAGGATAACTATCATAACCATTTAGCTGCAAAATACAATAGTGGATAATCCTACTGTTAATCACCCATAGCACCGTGTTGTGATACCGACGGACAAACGAATAAACAAAGCCATAGCTCTGCTACAAAGACCATGACCACGAGTAAAATAACCAAGTATCAAATATTGGAGCATAACCACAAGTCTAGATGGCCAGATATTTAAATAGAGTCCTCCGCTCCCCATGCAACTATCCAGTAAAGTCATGTATGAATCATGTATAGTAACAAGTCACGCGAGCTAGTACTACATGCTATCACAGAGACCCTAGCCACAAATATCTCATTTTAGACTCTGTATCATATCATCATCATCCATCGTGTCCGAATCCTGTGGTCCATCGTGTCAATAAATATGAATATTATATCTTAATACCTAGGGTTGATATCCGATATCAATATACTAACATTGATACTCGATTCAATTAGGATGCTAAATATCAGCTAACCCTACGTCCTCAATGATCATGAATGAGAAAACAAATATGTAACAATAAAAGGAAAGAATAAAGATGCCGAAACTTTGGCAAGGTACACTTGCCTGCAATGTCTAACTGTGAGTATGATTGTCCGACTCCAAGGTCCTCGCTACCTCCTTCAGTATGCCTATAATAAATTTTTACTATTAGTAATACACTAATAGCTTACTATATATGGACTTACCATATATAGACCTTAATAATATATTATACTAAACTAGTCATATTGACTACTCTACTTAATATGACATATATAGTATTAAATCTACCTATAAAAGTAATTAACATAAAAATGTCACTTTTAATTGTGGAAGAATATTTCTAAATATTCTATAATGATAGTTAATATTATATTTATATAAAATATGTACCCAAGCCTTTTATTGATTCTACATCAATATGAAGACTTGTTCCATGGTTTGGCTCCTGAAATAATAATTATTAATAAGTATTAATTCTGGAAAAATAATATTAATTATGTAAAAATAGTTTTTTCTTATCAAAACATGCACAACAACTAATTTGGTAATGGTGTAAAAAGTTTCAAATCAATTGGACAAGTAGAACTCATGGATTTTGGTATTTCGATATTTAGTAAAATGTCCCAATTTTTAATAAATAGCAAACAAAACAAAAATGCTGCAAAAGTATATGCGTTGGAAATCTTAGGAGGTCTAGTTTCTTACCAAAATATAGGAAGGGTCAAAGTGGTCCAGAAGTTGCCGAAAACTTGCACACAACATGACTGGTCTATTTGGATACATTTTCGTAGAATGGATGCCCCGAATAAACCGTTTGGCTATGTGGTTGGCCAATTGGATATGAAGATAGACACAGATATCTTTCTATTAGTTCTATAAAAAGATGAGGCCAAAAAGTACATGAAAAATCTATTTACAATATAGCATACATGTTGTGCCGAATTCAGACTTGGTTTCCAAACTTCGGGTGACTTCTAAAATTTGCAACTCCTCACAAAGTTGCCATGGCTCTTCGAAGGCTTTATAGGTTTGTATAGATTCGTGTTACCTTCACAAGGAATATTCATTGAGTGTTACAAGAGGGCGAAAAGGGGTCAAAACTGTCGCTACGCCACAAGGTACTGTCGACAGCCGAGCCTGGGAGGGAATTTCAGGATTAAACTTTTATGGGAGATGGCAACTAAAATATTAGGTTAAAATATAAATCTTGAGGCTTATATATGTTAGGATTTGTCTAAGAAAGATTTTAGGAAAGTTTGGTGAGATTTGGTTGCACAATTTGAAAGATATGCATATTTGAATCAAAAGGTAATTAATAGGTTTCCTAATTGAGAAAGTCAATGGTGGGTTGCTTGATATCTATGGCTGTACAAAATCCTCTAAAATATCAATTTAAATTCATCGTAATTAGTTATGGTAACCTATTATAAGCTCAACCAAGGCTAATTGAACTAGTTCTAGGCCTATAGGGTTTATAGAATTGAAATTGACTCGAAAAGCTATTTATTGAACCTTGTGTGCCATTTAAAAATAAATAACACATGAGAACTCAATTGAGTGGGACACTATTGGCATGTGTGTAGTAGGATCGAAAGGTTAATACCTTATATCGAGTCGGATGGTATGGATCGGGTTTAGGCCTCAAATCAAAATTGGAAAATATATCTAACTTTACGGTAAGTGCTAAAATGACCATGATCGCAAAATTGTGCAAGAAATATGTAGTACTAGAGAACATCTTTGAGTGGGACATTATATATCAAAATGAAGGTGGGCTCATCTAGAACACGGATATGAAACTTGTTTTCAAAAATTGATAATTTTGTGCTTTAAAATCAAAGCTACGATAAAGTACATCTATAGTCAATATTGACTATAAAATATAGTGTAATATTAAAATAACCATATGAAATACATAAAAATAACTAAATTATTGCCAAAAATTAGGGGGATTACAACTTTATTGGCTATTCGAATGCTAATTTTGCTGAATGCAAGGTCGATCGAAAAAGTACTAGTTGCACATTTAATCTTACGAAGCAAACTTTATGGACACGACTTTATTGGCTATTTGAATGCTAATTTGTGCACTAATCTTACGAAGAATCCAATATGTTACTCACGTACTTAAAACTTTTGGACATAAAACAACATCATTTCTTAAGGGATCATCAACAACACAAGGACATGCTTAAAACTTTTGGACATAAAACACCAGTTAGCAAATACTTTACAAAACTCTGGCTGAAGATCGATTCAAATTTATTCGTCGAGAATTAGGACTTCTTGATTCAGATGCAATGTCAGACAATACAGTGCCTTAAATTTTTAATCAATCTAAGTTTCTAAAAATTATGACAATTTTGGATACAAGCCAAAAGATCCCTTCTATCACACAAGCATAAATATCCTGAAGCGACATGGTGTCAAGTGTCTTTGACTACCGCTACCTAGGATCTGGCCCTGCAGCTACTCCAAGATTGTCTATACTTGCAGATACTTATAAGTTGATAACATCCGTTAGGCAACTATAGCTCATATATTCTATCTAAACTCTAGAAATTTAATGCCTCAAATAAAGTTGACATTGGAAATAATTTTTCCCTCGGGCCGAACTCGGTTTCGCATATATCAGTATCTTTTAAGATTTGGCCGACCCCACTCAATCTTAGAGCTATTGCTGCTATATATATATATATATATATATATATATATATATATATATAATATATATATATATATATATATATCTATATATTGAAAGAAGGTAATTGTGGCGAACGCTCCTACCGGAAATGATCTCCTGACCATTCGGGCCGCATGCATCTCTCTTAACAACTAGGCTAGAGGTCATTTACTATGTGTGTGTGTGTGTTCTTTTGTGAATCTCGAACAAAACCACAAAATTTCCTCAACCTAGCCTTTAAAATCCTAGTTTTTATCAAAACCCTAGTTTTGGCTTGTCTCTTTTGAAGAATCTCTATTCTCTTCCGTCTCCTTTATATTAAAGGTACATCAAATGGCTCCCAGAGAAACTTTTCTATCGATCATCTTTTCTCTCCCATGATGCCAATATTTGAGAATTCGATGGCTTTCTATTTTGATCTCTCGAAAACTTCAATGAATGGCTCAATGATTTCTATCATAGATTATTGTTTAGGACACCACATTAATTTTCTAAAATACAATAATTTTTGCCTCTTTTCCATAAACTTTAACTTGACGAACTAGTTGGAACTTGTACCGTATTTTTGTAAATGTTATTCGCATGTTTTACTACAACTTGTCTTTTGAAAATGGCAAAATCAATTCAAAGGTACACGATGTTAATATTGAATTCAATGCGACTGACTTAGGGACATCATATGCATTTCCACTGAAGGTGAACCGTTAGTTAGTATCATGCAAGCTCAATTTACCGACAAAGTAACTCTGGTATCATTCAAAAATCTTCTTTGTGCCCCCACATAATTGTCCTCCAAAAGATTTCATGCTTGCTATCTTAATCAGTATTTCTATGAAATGCATCGTCTACTTTTCTACCTAAGCATACCCAATTTAATAAAGACTCTTATATAAATGTCAACTTTATACATATGTATTCTTTACATTCAATCTTTCATAAACAATCATGTCTCAAATGGAAGAAAGGATGTCTAGTTATATGCTATGTATCTACTTATCTTTGACTTCTTCGACATACCTTATGACAGTTATCCTTATACTGATAAGTCTATTCCTCTAAATCAAGTTCACAGTATTGAGCCAAATTTACTTCTTCTATACAACTCATCCTCAAACTCCAACACCAATATTGCTAACTCTCTATCTTCTACTTCTGGGCCACATCCTACTTTGGATTCATCTTAAGTTTGTTGCATGACCGCTTTAAAAAGGATGATGACTGCTACAAAGCTTTTGACTTCCATCAAACCCTCCAGACACATGATATTGGCAATACCATACTTAACAGTCAGTATCTTATCTTAACATCCTATCGGACTATTTTCGATTGTCATGATGTGACTCATCATGGCTATCGCATCCATGATGACTACGTTCTTAGATATATGGATCCCATTGATACTTTCTATGATCCAAATCGAGTTCTTTATCCTGATACTGACAATGATGACAATTGATGGATCTTGCTGCTTAGTATATTTTCTAGATGGCTCTGATGTTCTATCACTCACTGTATTTTTTACTACTGTACTTTTGGTTTGAACTTAGTAGATGAAATAAAGTAATGTTATCTCTTAGTTTTGAACTTACAAGTCATATATTATTGTTGTGCGCTTTAACTCTCGTGTTTCCTTGTCAAACATACTACTCCACTCATTTCGGGAGCATGCCATTTCGATCAAATGGCAAAGGGAAAGAAAATTTGCGTAAATATGACGTGCATTACATTGTTGTATCAAATTGCTCCACAAGTTATGGGAGAGCTGGCTATTCAAAAGATTTGCCATATCATTCATAGTTTGTCAATTATCAAAATTGGGGAGATTGTTGGCCCATTCAATCTCAATCGACTTGATTTTGATAGTTAACTAAACCATGTCTCGATATATTATAATCTGACGATCCAATAATGCTATGTTGTTTGAAGGTTGTAATTGGTCATATATGTAATCTATATTTTTTTATTTTGGGACATGTACATCGAATCGCACTTGGTACCAGAAGCCACTCAAATATAAAGACAATAATCCACTTATATAGCCCAAGCCCATCTACAAAAAGTCCAACCATTCAAACCAAAATATGCCAAAACAAGCCATGAAACCTTTCCTTTTTGTACACTGAACTCGTATCGAGTTCTGCGACATGGACCGAACTCGATCTAAGAAAATTTTGGCAACCCAGGCAGTTGTGCATCCCTTGATATTGTGGCATATATACGAATTCTGGCCAAACCCGTCCATACAAAATACTATAAATAGGGATGGATTTCCACATTCTTACTCACTCTCTTCTTTTTTATCCTATAGGGTGATACTAAAGATCTTTAATCTTCCTATCTACAAGATCAACTCCTCAGACTTCTAGTTCCATGTGAGGTCTCAGTTATAAGTCTGAAAGAGTTGTACAGAGATTGGGTTAATAAGTTTCTCTCTCTTGCTCTGAAGTTGTTGTGCTCTTGGGTCAAAGCAAAAGTTGTTGGAGTTGAAAGCACTTCGGATTCAAAGCTTGTGTTTAACCAATGTGACTATAGTAGATTCAACTCGAGCAAGAGTTTGCGGGCATGGACTAGTCCTCTCAAAGGAAACCTAGTATAAGAATTTTGGTGTTTGCGTTTGCTTCTCTTTACTCTACTGCTTTACATACTTGTCTTATACACATATTTTTATTCTGTTGGTTACACTCTTCCATTACTTAGAATAATTTTAGTTGGATAGATATCTCCACTGAACTCTATTCACCCACCCCTCTAGAGTTGCCTACTGGTCCTACAGACATGGCAATAGGGTTTAGGCACATGGATTCGTTCGTCTTATGGCTCATAGCTTGTTTGGCACATGATCTATCTAACAGGCTATCAAATCTTCCATAGGATTTGAACTCTATGATTCGACGTGATCTACGAAGCGACACTTGCACGCTTCTGTTCTTATCGGGCCACACACCTTTTTAGGCATATAAATAGACGCTTAGGGGAAGAGAGAAGTTTTACGAACTCTCAAGAGAAAAACTTTTCATCTTCTTCCTCTTCTCTAATTTCCTTTCTTAGAAACCCTAGCTTGTTTCCATGCCCCCCAAAGATCCTAAAGCTGTCACTGCTGGCATAAGCAAAGGCAAGGGAAAGAAGGTCACTGAAGCTGCCGTCAAGGGCCTCTTATTATCAACACGACAAACCTAACGTTCGTAATGGAGTCGTAGGTGGGTGACCGCTGTTAGTGGCTGTGCTTCAGATTACAGAGAAACTTGTGCACGGTCAGTCGCGTGGATGTGTAACCAGTAAGTAGCATGCATTGACACATTCACCGTCGATGCATATGGATGTGGCCGAAAGGCTATGTCCTAAGATACACCAAAGCACTACACCGTTAACGTGCGTGGATTTTGTCCAAAAGATGTACTGAAGCTCTACCCAGCTGACGTGCATGGATTTGTGCAGAAGATGCACTGAAACTCTACACAGCAGACGCGAATGGACTTTGTCCATAAGATGTGCGTACGCTAATTCTAGCCTTCGTTGCGCATGGAGGTGGTTTGTCTTTGGGACGGACATCATGCGTAAAATACTTAATCAAAAGTGATGTGTCTAGTCGAGCTGTGAATGGATTTCTTTTGTTTTTTATTTACTTCAACTTTTCTAACTTTAGTTATGCACTTTATACAGTATCTATGGTCGTACCATCTCTGGGCGAGATCCTGTTTGACTACTCCCTTTGTCAAACGGGTCTAGACCATAATGAGGAGGTTGTCAATCTTGCAAAAGCATTGATTGCGAGGGACTAGCCTCCTCGGAGGATGACTCCCGTCGAGACACAACACTTCCTTTTCATCCAGCAGATGTTGAGCCGTAGCAACATTCTTGTAAGTCCTCTGATATATATATATATATATATATATATTATATATTTTTTATTATTTATGATCATAATATATACTTTTTCGTAACTTTGATTTTTGGAGCACAAGCATCTCTAGAAACTTCTTTCATGAGTTCTGATCTAGACAAGTTTATCTTTAAATTGATATATATGTCCCACTCAAACATGTATTCTTGTATTCTATTTTCGTCACACAACTTTTTAGTCAACTTAGGCTAAATAGTTATCTAACGTAAAACTTGTACTTTCCAACTAAATTTGGGACTCGACATCGATCCAACCTAACAATTCAATATATGAATTTCACCTAATTTGAGCCTACTACACACGTGCTAATGGTGTCACACTCAATTGCGTTCCCATGTGCTACTTATTTTCAAATGGCACATGAGATCCTTTATAGTCAGTTTGGGTTCAATTCAATTCAAAAATTGTTTGGACTCAACTCTAGATCAAACTACTTAGTGGGGTGTACCCTCGGTTTCCAAAGTCAATTATACATGTATTTGATTGATTTTTATCAATTAGCACCCATGTATTCAAAAATTTGTTGAATATCAACTCAAAACCCACTCTTTCCATATATGAAACCTACCTAGCCATATTAGCTGATTGGTTGACCTATCACGACCCGCACCCAGTATAAGGGCACGAGAAGTCGGTACGTCCAGCCTACGCAGCAGTGTCGGCGGTTAAAACGCTATTCTAGGTCACAATCACAACTATTACAAAATGATATACTCTCCAAACGGAGGATAATCACAAGTGGATACAATCTCATTCACAAAACTAGAGGTAGATAATCAGCACGATAATATAGATATGAAATCCACAAAAGAAATACAACAAATGAAAAGTCTCGGTGTTATCAACACCATAAACAATATATCAATACAATCTCAAATGTCTCATAAAGCTAGATAATAAGAAAGTCTAGACTAAGCTAATGGCAAGTTGTCACGACCCGGTCCCAATTTCTTGGGTCGAATCGGATCATGCCCAGCCTGTACCGTTGTTGAGACGGAGACAGTAAGCTGTATCACTCATACAGGTAATCAACAACACAGACTAATTGCCACAACTTAATAATTCGATAAATAAAACTTGTCCAAACACAGAGTTTTCAAATACAACCCACAACTGAAATAAAATATTTATTTTTTCACAATATCATAAACTGGAAATAAAACTAATTAGCAGTCTCCTCATCATCCCCTCTGGTAGAACAGCCGGGTACAGCTCATGTCACGCCCCGATCCCGCCAGAGTCCTTTCGTCCTCGCTTCGGGCTTTGGGACCGATCGTCCTCGCTAAGGCGTGATGTCGTACAAGCCTAAGTTGCGCTTGCACAAGGCCAAGACCTGAAGCAAGACAAGATAGACAAGGTTGACAATACGCAACGGAACGTATCGCAGATAATTGAAGCAGCAGCGGACATATTTTAGAATACAAGCATTGAACTCAATGGTAACAAGAAACAATTCTCTTTATTGATTTCATTTGAACAGATTACAAGCTCTCATTTCTTTCTTTTACAAAGTTACATTCTCTCAGAACTTTACAGATTACAATGATCCCGTTCCCATACATTACATCCCTTTATATACAAAACCAAACACTTGCAACAGATGTCATCTCTTGGCATCTCTTCTGATTTCTGGGTCCTGAGGATGAGGCTCGGGCTATCGCTTCGGACTATCCTTCTCGATGCATAGTGCACCTACATGCAGACTGATGGTGGGTCAGTATATCAGCATACTGGTGAATTATGGACAAAGAGCTACATTTGTCTGAAACGATCACTGTTCTTTTAGTGAGAAAATGTTTCTTGTGATGTGATCTTGCTAGTTTTACCTAGATTCATTCCATGCATACAGAGCAGTTTACATATCTTTTTGAAAACACCTTCGAAAAGCCAATATTTGTTTTATTTCATTTCATTTCAAGCATACAAGGGACTATTCAATTCGAGCACGGTGAGTATTCATTTGTGCAGTGCGCAGGGTGTTTCATGAGCATATCATTTCTTTTGTTCGAGCAATGTTAGGGTCAATGACAAGCATGATACAATATCTTTTCTTTAGTGGAACATAGCATTTCATGTCATAGATAAATCTCTGTAAGTAATTCATGTCAAAGACTTAAGCAGTGCTTATGTATCACTTTTAAGTGATTCTTACCATAGCCGACGTCCATCCCTGCACAAGACAAGGATTAGCATAAACATGATAAAACCATCATTTTTTATATAATCTAAACTCTTGAGGCACATTTGATCTATTGGCGATTATTCATTTAGTCCATCGGATAACAGAGCCGAAGCCCCCAGATAATAGAGCCGAAGCCATAACAGAGCCGAAGCCCCAGATAACAGAGCCGAAGCCCCCAGATAACATACCGGCACCCATTTTCACATGGATGCCCTCTGCGTTAGACATACCGACACTCATTTTCACATGGATGGCCTCTACGTTAGACATACATTTGCAAGCAAGCAGTTGAGCAGTTCTACTTCTTATACATGCAGTTATCTAGTTTCTTGTACTAGCAAGGCAACAAGTCTTCTTATTAGCATGCAGATAATTCTTTCTTTAGCATACAGGTTCTCTATTTCCTTGTTTAGCATGGCAACATGTAAAATCTCTTACAAGCATATACTGGTTACCATCTTATTATTAGCATGACAAGGTTCTTTTATCAAGGCAACATTCATTTCTTAGCAAGGCAACATGTGAAATCTCTTACAAGCATACTCAATGATTTACCATCTTGTTATTAACAAAGCATTCAATCAAAATATCAGATTCTTAAGGCGTAAGCGAATCAGCAAATGAGACTTCATCCACTCACCCAGATTAATCGTCTTCTGTTGCAGAGCCAGCAATCCAATCTTTCTGTCTATCTAGTCCCTTCGCGGAGCGGGGCACTACATAATTACCCACCGAAAAGAAGTTTCGTCCTCGAAACTTAAGGAGAAACTTACGATATCCTTAGCAGCGATAGTCTTCATCCTTCTCCATCATCAATCCATGAAATCACAATTCAGATCATGTCAAAACACTTGTTCAATAAAGCATTTCAATCTCAATCAATCAAATCGATAAAACATTTGCCGGCATCATAAAAATATTTACGGACTTATTGTATGGAACGTTCATCTCATTATTGATATCGAGTAGGCAACAGAATTTTGATCAGAAGACATGTACAAATTCAATTGAATCAAAATTGGCCAGAGGATCGTGTTGTTCGGATGCCATTCTGTCACGCCCCGATCCCGCAGCATCCTTTCCTCGCTTCGGGCTCTTTGGGACCGATCGTCCTCGCTAAGGCGTGATGCCGTGCAACCCTAAGTTGCGCTTGCACAAGGCTAAGACCTGAAGCAAGAAAGATAGACAAGGTTGACAATACGCAGCAGAACGTATCGTAGATAATTGAAGCAGCAGCGGACATATTCAGAATACAAGCATTGAACTCAATGGTAACAAGAAAAAATTCTCTTTATTGATTTCATTTGAACAGATTACAAGATCTCATTTCTCTCTTTTACAATGTTACATTCTCTGAGACCTTTACAGATTACAATGATCCCGTTCCCATACATTACATCCCTTTATATACAAAACCAAACTCTTGCAACAGATGTCATCTCTTGGCATCTCTTCTGATTTCTGGCTCCTGAGGATGAGGCTCGGGCTATCGCTTCGGGCTATCCTTCTCGATGCATAGTGCACCTGCATGCAGACTGATGGTGGGTCAGTATATCAGCATATTGGTGAATTATGGACAAAGAGCTACATTTGTCTGAAACGATCACTGTTCTTTTAGTGAGAAAATGTTTCTTGTGATGTGATCTTGCTAGTTTTACCTAGATTCATTCCATGCATACAGAGTCAATTTACATATCTTTTTGAAAACACCTTCGAAAAGCCAACATTTATTTTATTTCATTTCATTTCAAGCATATAAGGGACTATTCAATTCGAGCACGATGAGTATTCATTTGTGCAGTGCGCAGAGTGTTTCATGAGCATATCATTTCTTTTGTTCGAGCAACTGTTAGGGTCAATGACAAGCATGATACATTATCTTTTCTTTAGTGGAACATAGCATTTCATGGTATAGATAAATCTCTGTAAGCAATTCATGTCAAAGACTTATGCAGTGCATATGTATCACTTTTAAGTGATTCTTACCATAGCCGACCGTCCATCCCTGCAAGACAAGGATTAGCATAAACATGATAAAACCATCATTTCTATATGCTCTAAACTCTTGAGGCACATTTGATCTATTGGCGATTATTCATTTAGTCCATCAGATAACAGAGCCAAGCCCCCAGATAATAGAGCTGAAGCCATAACAGAGCGAAGCCCCCAGATAACAGAGCCGAAGCCCCCATATAACGGAGCCGAAGCCCCCAGATAATGGAGCCGAAGCCCCCATATAACATACGGCACCCATTTTCACATGGATGCCCCGTGCGTTAGACATACCGACACCATTTTCACATGGATGCCCTCTGTGTTAGACATACATTTGCAAGCAAGCAGTTGAGCAGTCTACTTCTTATACATGCAGATTATCTAGTTTCTTGTACTAGCAAGGCAACAAGTCTTCTATTAGCATGCAGATTAATTCTTTCTTTAGCATACAGGTTCTCTTTTCCTTGTTCTTAGCATGGCAACATGTGAAAATCTCTTACAAGAATACATACTGGTAACCATCTTGTTATTAGCATGACAAGGTTCTCTTTATCAAGGCAACATTCATTTTTTAGCAAGGCAACATGTGAAACTCTTACAAGCATAC
>JANAVB010025413.1:0-17561 GCA_029216955.1 Iris pallida
AAAAAGAGTAAAGGATTACACCCCCCAGCAAGAGTTACAAATACACAAAAAGAAGAGACTACGATCGCTAAACATCCCCGGGGTTGGCCGAAAGCTCTTCAATCCGACGCCTCAAGTCTGTTGCTCGAGTCTCCACAGTCGCCAGGACCCGACGCTCAGCTTCTTGACGTATCGCTTCTATGGCCTCAGGAGAAGTGTCATCCTCATGCTTCTCATCCAACTGTTGCCGCTGCTGAGCTAGGGTAAGAGCCCGGTGGATGAAAGCTGCTTCCTCCTTCTTAAATGCTACATGTTCAGCCTGGGCACGCTCAGCATCTAATAGGAGTCGGGCCAGCTGGTCCTCAAGGCGGCGAACTGGGTATCAACCTCCACGATACTAGCATCCAACGCAGCTTGCAACTCCACCTTCTCCTGCGTAGACTGAGACAACCGCTCCACTGCAGCTTCAGTCTCAGCCACTTTGCGTTCCCAGACACCTACGGTGGTCTGATAAGAGGACTCAATCTCAGCAATCAGCTTCTCCTTTTCTGCGTCTATCAGGACGGAAAGATCATTCCGCTGGAAACGCTGAAACTCGAAAAGCAGCTGATCCAGCTCAGTCACCGAGGCCTCCATAATCTCGGCCATATGATCATGGCCCTGGTGGAGACGTATCAGACCGATGTGTGGAAGCGCCATGGATTTTGCCATCGCAAAACTTCCATTAGTGTTCATCACTGTCGATACACCCTTCTGCAGCATCTTGTACACTGCCTCAATGATGAATTTCATGTACTCATCTGCATCCGCCAACACTTATGGTGTCATGGTAGGAGTTGGAGGAGCTACCCTGGATGGCGGACCTGAAGAAGACCCGTCGATCTCAATCTGCGAGGTTTGAACATCGACCTCAGCAGACTCTTCCGTACCAGGAACTTGAATTCCGCTACCAGCGCCAGATGCCAAGAGTGCAGAAGGAGTTGGATGGGGCGTCGATATCGTCCCCCAAGTCGAAAAAGCAACAGAGGGCTCTTGGATCAGCAAGCCCTTGCCCTTTCCCGTCTCAAAGGGACTATCAGCATCCGGAGCTGCCTCCTCCACCACCGAGGCGCGATCTGTAACCAGCACGGAGCCTTCCTCTGGCAAGCTAACCGGATCAGCTCCCGTTTTCTGGCGAGGCACGTCTTCTGGGGTCGGGCTCGGCAGACGAGTCTCCCCCTCATCATCGAATCCCTCCACGGAGGCCAAATCTGCCGCCACCTCCCGGTCGGCAGCCTCCTCAGCCTCCATTGTTGAGCCTGGGGTAGGGCTCGGCAACGCTACAGCCGACCTCCCCGCATCATGACAAGGAGGGGAATCAACCCTCTCCTCTGTTGCAGTCACGTCTGTTGCCCCCGCAACAGACTCACGCATCTTTGGAGGAACGTCTTCCGAAGACGACGAACTCCACTCCACTTCTTCATCTGGAAGCCCCTTGTCTGCCGGGCCCTCAACGTCCAAGGCTCCCACGGCGGCTTGCACATCTCTGGGAACTGCTTCAACCTCAGCTTTCCTTTCTGCGTAATCCGGAGATACTGGAGTCTCCATAACAACGACATCATCCGGACTCTCCTTCTCGGGAGACATTACGATCGGCGGAACGCGCTCTTCCGATGAGCCCACCACTTCCTTTGGTTTGCTGCCACTAGATTTTGGAGTACGGGGTTTCCTCTTTAGCGGCTCCTACAAAAAGAAAGCATAGGTCACCAGAAATGTTGAACCTAACAGACTATATGGGACATCCTTACCTCCGCAGGTACTGAATCCGATGACAGTCGGTGACGATGCCTTCTTCTGCCTCTTTGACGCAGAAGAGCCAGCCCCTATATCCGCACTTCTTTTCGGCTGATCAACCGAGGGTTCTGCCTGACCCCCTGTGGATACGACAGGGGCACCTCGATGACCCACCGCTGGCGGACGGTACGATCGAGCCTTCGCCAATATGTTCCCGGTCACCGCTAACTGGGTGCCTACAACAAGACTGGTCTTCCTATCATATCCGGGAGGCATGGCAGCCATAACACAGTAAAACTTGGCAGCCGAGAAAAGAATCGGCGGCCGCGGATTCTGGACAGACAGCGTAAAGCGAGCTCCAGTACATCCAGCATTGTAGTAATGCCAAGCTCGTGCACCATCCAGCAAGCTTCCAGTATACCCCAGGTTGATACTGGGATTATCCAACATCAACTGAGCATAGCCAAATTGCCATACAAACGGCTCGGTAAATACGGTTCCAGGTAACACTGGTTCCTGTTTCGGTACACCAGATGGGACGGCCGGATGCTTTGCAACCAGCAAAATCCCCATGGAGGCAGAGTGGTGGCATCTTCACCCGAATCCATCAAGTCTTGATGGCCTCAAAACCCGAAAGACAGGACCTACTTTGGTGATCTCCCACCCCTGAAGGCGGGATAAAACTTTCCTGCAAACAGGAACGCCAGTATGCAGCCAGCTCATCTGGTGGAAACGGCAGAGGAATGCATCTCCGGCCCTATGATCTTCCTCCGAGCCCGGACTCATTATATTGGGATGGTGAAAATCAACCACCCCATCAAATAGTGAAATGGCAATTCGGCAGGGGAAGTAGAGCCAGGCGCCGGCCAAAAAACCAACTTCACAGCTGGCAGGATTAGGTTTCGGGTCATGAACCACATTTTCCGTAAATTCTCGCAAACGTCGCAGCAGGTTACACACTATTGCGGGGAGTAGAGCCAGGCGCCGGCCAAAAACCAACTTCACAGCTGGCAGGATTAGGTTTCGGGTCACCCTCTCTACAGAGCTTGACCCGCCCGAGAAGACGTAATCCCGAAGCCAAATCATCAGATATGCAGCTAACACTGCTTTCGACGACATCCGATGAGTAAGGTGCCAGAAACAGCTATAGGAGCGTTCATCCGACTGACAGTCCTCGTTTTCCCGAGGATTCTTCTCACCCAACCTGCTCATTCGGAAAGCACCTTGCTACGGGAAAGCGCTGACGGAGTAGAAAACTGAGAAGGTTCCTCCTTGCCTTACTTAAAGATGTAATCTCTCCAAGAGGTTACATGAGGCTGTGACCCGCTCTTATCCCTCTTTTGCATATAGTAATGATGACTCGCCACTTCCTTGAAGATGGCCATCATCTCTTCGGCTTTGTCCTCCAGGACTTGGAACTCCTCGTTGGTCGGGAAGTATTCCTCATAAGGCTCTGTTCCCCAAGGAAGCTTTGACACTTCGTACATTTCATGAAGTGCGAGTCCCAGCTCCCCCACCGGAGTAAAGAAAGTCCCGGTCTGGGTGTTAAACATCTCCAGGAGCGCGAGGAACATATGCCGGTTGATGTCAACACCTGCCTGAGTAGCACAGATCGCGACAGTCAGCCCCATCTCTTGGAGTTCGATTTGAAACCGCGATAGAATCCAGAGTGTCAGCTTGTCCCATTTGGTAACGTAGTGACACCAACCCTCTACCCAAAATTCAACTTTCGGGTACGATCGCTCCATCAACAGCATGCGATTGGCAAAAGTCGAAGCGCTGAAAGCAAATGTATTGATGGGAACATCACTGTAATGCTCCCAGGACGTAAAGTTCGTCAGGTGAAAGAAGGCCCAGACCGCACGGCGGTCAAAGTATCCCTTTGATCGGAGGTAGAGTCGATATTGATGACGCCTGCCACCGCTCCCCCCTTGGATGGGGTTAGCTCCCAAGACATTCTCCTCTTGGAAGCAAGATGACAGAAAGCCGTCAAGGGCCATTGACGTTCAAGTTGCTTAACAGTCATATGCACTCCTCTTGCTGTAAAAAACCAATCTTCTTTGACCTTCAACACCTTCGCTTCAATAGAAGTAAGACGGTCCCCAAAAAGGAACTCGGGCTTCAGGAAGGTCACGTTATCAGAAGTAGCAGATTTCAAAACGCCACGCTCCATCATCCGTTTGAGGAACCCATGCGATTGTTTCCGGATTTGAGTCATTCTTTCGGGAGGCTGATCTAGCATAATAGCAGCTTGAGCAGGGTTTATCACCTCCTCATCGTAATCTACTCCCATCTGGCAGAGGACAGCATCCAGAAGCACTTCATTCAAGAGCGGGACAGTCATCGACACTGATGTTCAATAAAGAAGGCAAAGATTCAGGGATGTTACAAACAAAAAATCTAAGCCTCGTTCTCATCAAAAGCGCATCAGGATCAGGCGCATCTAAAAAGGAGCTTCGGCGCATCATCTGGGCTTAAACCCATACGCGTCAGCAGTAGAGCTTCGGCGTATCATCAGGGCTTAAACCTATGCGCGTCAGCAGTAGAGCTTCGGTGCATCATCAGGGCTTAAACCCATGCACGTCAGCAGTGGAGCTTCGGCACATCTTCAGGGCTTAAACCCATGCGCGTCAGCAGTGGAGCTTCGGCGCATCTTCGGGGCTTAAACCCATGCGCGTCGGCAGAAAAATCTCAGCACATCATCAGGACTGAAGGTCCATGCGCGTCGGCGTATGTATGGTACATGAAGGGGATGATGAAACTCATCAACTATCGATGGTCGAATGTCGACAGGCGGACGGGGAACATCAGCCGCGGCAACCTCTACAGGCTCTTTTCCTTTGCCTCGTCCCTTGCCAGCACCGCCACGAGGAGTCTTGGGAGCCATTCCTTGAGGGGAGAAAGTTAGGTTTTTTTTTAAAAGAAGAACTCTAAAAGAAGAAAGCAAAGATAGGAAGAACTCTCTCTCTCTCCTCACACCTATTTATAGGCTCAGTCGCACGCGTGAACGATGAAGTGTGACCTCAGCCGCCGCCTCGGGTTCTGCGAGGAGATAACTGCAAATAAATCCAAAAAGATCATCATTAATCCTCTTGGTTATCGAGGCGTTATCATTTGCATTAACTGAGAGGAGCATGTGCCCCATCACTGACGCGCGGAGTACCCATGCACCCGAACTGTCATGCGTCCCAATCACCATGCTTCTTATTCAAAGTATTCCAAAACTTGATAAAAAAAAGTTTTGAAAACTTTGAAGGGGGTCTTGTAGAAGCATGAAATTTTACGATCAGGAATCCTATGCGCCAAACACTACATGCGCCAGGGAGCTCAGACAGACACAGCAAAACAAAAGTATATACATTGAAAGAGGATTTTATTTGCATATAAAGTCTATTACATGTCTAGAAAAGGCTGTACAAGGGAGAACTTCTACAAAAAGAAAAGACCCTAAGTCTACAGCCAGGCGCAGCAGTCATCATGCGCTCTTGAAAAGGTGCATCTCACCATGCTCTCTCAGTCAGGCGCATCCCACCATGCGCCCTCAGCCGGGCGTATCCTTTCAGCAGCAACAGTTATGTGCATCCTCAGTTATGTGCATCCCTGCATCCTCAGTTATGTGCACCCCTTCAGCAGCTCAGTTATGTGCCACCCTTCCAGCCAGGCTCATGCGCCATCTAATGCTTCGACCAATGAAGCATTTATTGAGCAGAATGAGGGTGGCAATCAACCCTCTAGCTGGAGGAAGAGCTCCCCAAACTGAGGAAGGAAAAAGCACCGTAAGTCAACCTGTGGCCAGGTGAGGCTTCGAAAGAGCCTCCAAAGACCAAGGAAGACCGCAATCGAAACCGCGGGTAAAGGAGCAGCTTTCAACACAACCAGAATGGGCAACACCCACTCTGACAGAAGAAAGAGCCTCCAAAGCCGCAGTACCGCAATTCCGATCTGCGGCTCTTCCAGTATAACGGAGACGAGGTTCGAGCATCCCGATCTTTGGATACAACAGGCACCTTCTGCCTGCCTCAGAAGCCCTCGACTCCGACTTTTGGATGTAACAGTCACCTTCAAGTGCATCAATGAAGACATTGCGTCGCATCTTCATCCTCGGGAGCATCTCGTCAACAGAATGTGCTCGAGTAAACAAATTCATTTCGGGAGGACGTGAGAGAACGAGAAGTAAACCCTCTCCATGCCACTATTTATAGGCCGGGCAAATCAAACCCATGCGCCAAGTGGCTGGCTCTCCGAATCTCGTGCAATGAATTTGTATTAAATGGATGAACCTGACGCTTCGAATTCAGCCAAGTCAAAAACGGCTATTTAAAGCACTCGAAGAACGTAACAGTCGCACCAAAAGACGTGTCAAGCGGAGCGGATGCGCCGGCCAGATCGCGCATCATACAGACGCACCCCTCAGCACCAAGCGCTTCACAAGCATGTGCCCCCATGCGGCCCCATGCGCCTAGTGGAACGCCGATCGGTGCGCCCACTCAACAAACCATCACCTGTCAAAGAATATTAAATGCTGAAGTCTGACAGAGTTGGCAGCACGTCCCCGAAGACTGCAGTTGACAGCTTTTTCAGAAAACGAAGCGTCGCCGATGTCAGCATCATCATTACTTCCCTCCGACGGTTACAACCACATGGCCGCCCAACCATCTCGCATGCGCCTCCGCAGCCATGTGCCCAAAACTCTGCATGCGCCTCAAAAGCTATACGCCTCAGACTTTTCTCTGATCCCTAAAGACAGAAGTAAAGTCACTACTGAAGCCTCGCATGCGCCTCAAAAGCCATGCGCTCCGAATGGTTCGTGACTCCCGAAGGTTACGAGCCAAAATCTCCTCATGCGCCCAATCCCAGGTGCATCCTACCAGATCATTCTCCACCAAATCCGAGATCTCCGAGCCATGGGCCTACGATACGTGTCCTTTGACTCGATTCATCCAAGATCTCAGCAACAGAAAGATTCTCCCCCTGCTATGTGCCAGCTCACAACAGCAGCATAAGAATTTTCCTCAATCAGGGCGCATCGACCATGTGCCTCCATCAGCAATCACCACATGGCATCCCCGCATCCAGGCGCATCCTACATATGTGCGCATGAGCAGCCAGCCTGCAGACTATAAATAGAGGGATGATTTCCTTCTTCCACACACGAACATACACACACAGACAGAGACGTCGTGCAATCATCAGCAACATATAGAGAGGCAGATACAGACACTCAACGTCTTCTTCCTCTCTGCAAGCTCCTGCACATAGAGCAAGCCAGATCTTTAGAGAACCGAGAACCGTCGTCAGATCGTCAACGGTGTCAACGCATTACCACTCGCTCCATCGGCACAAGGGACCCAGATTAAACAAAAGTATACTCCTAGGACTACGTCTAAGTCCTACACTGTTCTGTTTGTATTGAAATTACATCAAAAGATTTTAATGGCAAACAACTATCATGTCATGTCATTGTCAAAAGTGTACCACAACCGGTCACCATCGTGTCAGGGAACAATTAATTTGGCACAAGCACGCATTTAATTATTAAATATTAGAAGGGGCGAGGGCTGTGGGGGACTCATACGGCTCGGGAAAAAATTTCATGCGGCCAGCAGTCTCTTGGCCATATGCGGCTGAGCAAAATATATAAGCATGCAATATAAGCATGCATGCTTGCATGCAAATGCATTGCATACATTAAATAATGCATTAATACATTGAATATATTATACTAATATAATGCATTATATTAATATATTAATATACATTATATTAACATATTAATACATATTAAATGTATGCTTGTATGCATTAAATAATGTATTAATATGCGTACGGCTGACTTCGTTCCCATATGCGGCTCACTATTGGCATTTGTATTCGGCCAGCAATTTGCTCATGCGGCCAAGTATGCATGCATATGCGACTGACAGATCGTGGCCATGAATATTAACAATGCAATAAAATAAAGTTGCATGGCCAACTTTAATGCATGCATGCAACTGTTGTTTGCGTGAGTCCATGCGGCCATAACCTATAAATGGCATGCGGCTTACTAAAAATTTCTATACGGCCACAATGGTTTCCAAGCAAAATGCATATGCTAATGCATTCAAGAATGCATATGCGGCTCACTTTTTTTGAATTCCCATGCGGCTACACTAGAATTCCCATGCAAGAATGCATAGGCCAACAACTCCTTTTGCTAATGCATGTTGATGCATTACTTGCTAATGCATATATTAATGTATTTAGCTAATGCGTGCGAATGAAATGCATCAAAATATGTATTAAAAATTATAATGCCTATGCGGCTCACTACTGTGTGTGCATGCAAGGAAGGCTTGCTATCACATGCATTTCATAATGCATTAAAGAACCATGCATTAATAACTTGCCAGCACATGCACTACATAATGCATTAAATGGAATTGCAAGCAAACTTGGCATTAAATGGACTTGCCAGCACATGCATTACGTAATGTATTAAATGGAATTGCAAGCAAACTTGGCATTAAATGGACTTGCCAGCACATGCATTACGTAATGTATTAAATGGAATTGCAAGCAAACTTGGCATTAAATGCATTACATAATGCATTAATATGCGGCTGACATTTGTTAATGCATGCAGCTGAATGGATTATTTTCCATAATCCATCCGGCTAGCTTTGTGTATGCGGCCAAAAGTATTAATCCATGCGGCCAACTTTGTAAGGCCATGCTGCTAGCAACTTTGTAATGCCATGCTAATGCATTTAATGCAATTAATAAAGCCATGCGGCTCACAATGACATATAAGCATACATTAATATTGCATGCTGGTGACTTTGGTATTGCTTCCTTATGCGGCTCACTAAAATCCCGTAGGTCAAATTTGGACCAAATGGAATTCTCTGTAACATGGAACCATCAAATAACAAGATTATGCAGGTTTTATAGATCAAAACTCCTAAAAACCGAAAATACCACAAAGCTAGATTTACAAGAATTTAACCATGGAAATAAAAAATATTAAGTACTAAAGTGGGTTAGAAACACATGAGAAAGATAATGGAACAATAAAAATGGACTTCCTCCATGAAGCAAGATGCACTTGCCTAAACCTTCCACTTTCAGGTTGGTGGAGAAGTAATGATGGAGAAGAAGAAAGTTCATGTGGAGAGAGAAATGTTTGGTAGAATATTTAATAAAGAAGGTGGTGGTAGGTGGGAGTGGTTTGGTTCACATAAAATCAAACCGAACCAAGCCAAACAAACCGAACCGAACCAAGATAAACCAAACAATGAAATTCCAAAGTAAATCGAGCAGGGAGAAATGCAATACGGGTTTAAATACGTACATATACCAAAATACGTAATACGAACAATGGTCTTTACATAAAGGAATAATCCCGACGAGTCGAATTGAGTTAGAATATGGAAATGTCCAACGGTCGGCTTAGAGTTGGTACACGGCGTGCTTTGAAAATGACACTCGATCCTTCGTCCCGTGGCTTGGGAGAAGAAAAGTTGGTTGAGTAGACGAAGTTATGTACGTAGCCTAAGTTATAGGCGTCACCCGCATGAATGCTTGATGAAGCATGCACGATCCATTGCCCAAGGCTTGGCATAGCCTTTGTCCGCTCCATTGGTTAAGCTGCATTGCACAGCTTGTGGCATAAGTCTAGGCAACCAAATAATTTGTTTGTTTAAGCCGGACACGTGTACGGCACGTTCCATCAAGGCAAGGCTTGACGCAATCTTTGCTCGTTAAGTTGTTGCAAAGTTAAGTTAGACAAGTTACGTTAGGCTATCGAGAGTAGTAGCAAGCACGGTCCTACGAGTTCTACGGCTGGGTATAACCACATAGTCTTACGGTCTCAAGGCCCATCATATGGAGTATGACTTGGGCGGTGATGTCGCATAGAGTTTAGGTTGTTTTAAGGCACGATGCACAGACTTAGTGTTTTAAGGCACGGATTACGGTTGATTTGGAAAAAAGGGATTCAAATAGTTATTTTTGAGTTGAATGAAATAATAGGGCAAGAAAGAAGAATGCTCGCGACTAGGTCGTCGAGGCGGTCTTAGATGTGAGAAGTATTGATCTAGGCCCTGAAAAAGAGATGGTATTACTAGAGGTAGAATGACTGTGTGAGACGTCAGTTTGAGTCGAGTCTTGCATGGTCATGGACAACTTGTCGACAAGGAGAGTTTGTCTCTCGAACGACGACCCGGGTGGCCCAGGGACCTTTGCGATAGAGACATGGTAAGCAGTACTGGATGACTGCACAGGTTAGTGCAGAGACTTCCAGCGGAGCTCGCTACTCGCGTGGCAAGTACGGCCGCCTAACTAGCTATGGAGTCCAAGATGGCTCTAGGAGTCAGTGACTAATTCATATAGATGAGTCGGCATGGCGGCAACCTGCATGTGTGCCTTTGGAATGAGTTGAGTCAGATGTGTGAGTACAGTTAGAACACAATGTTGGGCCTAAGATTGGCTGCAACATAGGCGACGTGCTTCGGCACGAGATGTAGCGTCAAGTCTTAAGTTGTCGACATATAAGTTGTATAAGTTGGATTTAAGTCATCTTAAGTTTAAGTCAGAAAATGCCGCAAGGCAATGTCGGTCGAGTGACACTTAGCCCACAAGTCTTGATTGGGTCAATTGGTGATCAAGTGTCACGCCCCGCTCCCGTAGGAGCGATCATCCTCGCTAAGGCGTGATGCCGTACGAGCCTAGATTGTGCTCGTACAAGACGGGTTCCATAACGGTCGATTACAGCGACTGCGACGGGGTCATCGCACAGAAGTCCCAAGCAGAGACATTGAATAATAGCAGCAGAAATTTAGAACAAAACACAAGTCTTTCAAAAGGTGTATTTTATTGATATTGAAACAAGGATTACAATGGGGCGCAAGGCCAAGATTACAAGTCACTCAAGCTCACTCTTCTCACATTACAAGTCACTCAGCTCTCTCTCTCTCATCTCTCAATACAAGTCTCGAGCCAGCGAATGCTTTGGAAGGCGACGTCCATACATTATGTCCCGTATAAGTCTTGACTCCACGCGGCCGCACGCTACGAATCGCTAAGGAACTCCGTGCCTTGACGCATCCAAGCGAGCTCTGCACCACGAGCTTCTATATGTGCCTGCACATGAAAACTGTGTGGGTGTTAGTACTCAACTGTACTGGTGGAGTGAGCTCTTCGCCCATCCATACAAAACTGACACGTTCATTTACTTTTGTGCAACATATCCTTTTTACGATTGTCTTTCTATTCTTGCCTTAGGATCAGTTTTAGGATCGACGTCTTGGCCTATTTTGTGTCTCTAGACCATCACCGTGCCTGCATTGTCAACGCACCGACTCATACTTGTCTTCCGTGCCATACTCTAGGACGTAACAACTCGGTCGTGTCATGAACTTGCTCGTGCCTCAAACATCGAGGCCGTGCCTTGTAGCTTAACCTGACTTAACCAAACTCGCCTTACGGCCCTTCCAGACTTAACTCGTCAACGTCTAACCCAACTTGTGGAACCGGTGTTGAGAACTCAAGCACGACACCATATCTCGTACCGAAACACGTATCTTTACGTATAGCCAAATCTTAAGCTTCATAATACTTTATGTGCATACCATGCACGCATTCCATAACTCAACTCGTGTCGTGCATATGCTTCCTTAGATTCGACTGACATCGTACATGCGGATTCGCCGCTTAGCACGCTGATTATCTATATGAAAGGCCATTGGCACGACAAGCCATCGTGGACATAGCTCGGGTAGGCGACGGGTCTTTCGATGCAAGGTAGCTAGCCCCATGGAAAGCCCCCGACAACCCATGCGGTACAATTCAGCACTGCTATAACGTCTTCCCCCTAGGTCGACTGGCCCCGATGCCCCGGCAAAATACCAGCCGAGAAAGAAATCCTTGTCAACAAGTTGTCCAATGACCACGCACCTACGAGACATCTAGACTCACGTAAATGCATGGCCTAATTTTATGGTACGACTGGAACTATACTTAGCAACTCGTGCACTAAACCATACTTTGCATACGTGCATCGAAACTGTGAGATTCCCAACCGAGGGACCGCCTCATACTTTGAAAACGTGCATAGGAACCGTGAGACTCCCAAACGAGGGACCGCCTTAGCGACAAACGGTCGCGTGAACTTACTTCTTTGAAATCCAGGGAACGACTACTACATAGCCTTCCAACTTAACTTGCACCAAACGTGCCTAATACTTGCCATTACCCGTGGCATTTCTACCATCAAAACAACCGTGTTTCGTGCCTTAAACCCATTGTATTCTGTACGACATTATTGTCCAAGTCATACACTATGTGACGAGCCTTAAGACTATGGGAACAAATGGCTATATGCACCCGTAAAACCGTGGGACCATGCATGCGCTTAACTTGAACAACCGAGTTCTATGGGTACCTAGACTTATGTCATAAGCCGTGCGATACAACTTAGCTCGTGGGACGATCAAGGCTATGCTAAGCCTTGGACGATGGGACCGTGTACGCTTTATCGAGCATTTATACGTACGACGCCTATGACTTATGCTAACTCTTAGCTTGTGGCGAGGACCAACTTTTTTTCTTCCAAGCCACAGGATGAAGGATCGAGTGTCATTTTCAAAGCACGTCGTGCACCAACTCTAAGCCGACCGTAGGACCTTCCACATTCTAACTCAATTTGACCCGTCGGGATTATTCCCTTATCTATGTAGATTTGTCTCTTTTATTATCAAGCCTACTTGTGCAAGTTGAAAACATGCAATTTATTATGTAAAGGCTAAGATGAGACAAGTTCACCGAAACTACCCTACCTGATTCGAGGAGTCGCCTCGACCGAGCGGGCCTTCGAGTCGCCATTGCAAGGCTAAGTTCGAACGCCGTCGGCGTTTCGATTCCTCCGATTGACTGAATGGGAGGGGCACTACATCATACACCACTCAGAAAAAGTTTTGTCCTCGAAACTTTCTGAGTACTTACTCATCGACTTATTACTTTGATCTACATTCAAGGACTCTCGCACACAGACTTCGCCTATGTGTTCCCTCAATTCGAGCCACGCTCGTGCTATGGTTATCTTTCACCTCGAACAACTATATCTTAACTTAGGTAACTCCCATCCCGGAATAGTATAATGGATCCGGACATGACACGTCATGATACGGGACTCAAGAGCAGGAGGCCAGCCCGCTCCCAAGTCCATGTCTATACAAGTACAGGTAACAAGTCGAGTAATGTACCAATATACTAAGTAATCCAGGAACAATATCTCATGCCAGGATCCGACGTATACTAATCCGTGAACAATCGTGCCGGAAATCAAGTAAGACACTACAACTGAATCGGATATAGCAGATATCAAGACAATGAAAATAATCAGTGAATGTACTCGCCTGTGGTCCTGAGCTGTCAAATGGGGTCGATGCTCAGAGTGATGCCACAAACCTAAATATGAGATATATATAAGCTAATTAGGGTTCAACAGTGTTAGATAGGATTATATAGTATAAGTTATGTAATCTAGGTCAATCTCAGTCCAACTAAGTCAAACTAGGTCACACTGAGTCACACTAGGTCACAGGAAGTCAAACCAAGTCGAACTAGGTCAAATTGGGTCAAAGGTTGACTTATAGTTGACTTTTGATCAACTGGTCAACTCTGGGTCGAACTAGGCTAATGTTGACTAACAGTTGACTTCTGGTCAACTGGTCAACTCTAGGTCAAACTAGCCTAAGCATACTATTCCTAATATTTACCTACCAAGATGCCATATATCTTGGTCAAACAGGATCAACTTTAATCTAAGAATTAAAATATTAAGTTGTACCTCGTTATTCGTACATCGAAACCTATGACACGCAAATTGAGATAAGATAATCAACGGTAAGGTTAATAATCTTATCACAGTGATCCACATGATCATCTTGCCAATTTCAGCGATGTAAGATCACTGGAATCGACTGATCTCAGTTTCGTTGTACTAATTCGAAATACAAACTTAAAAAGAATTAATTATAATAAAAGGTAATACACAGATAAATATCTACAAACATTGTCGGATGATGAAACAAACATCACAACGTGTCCAGAATGGTCAAATCAGCTAGGCTAGCCTATCCATAAGTCCAATTTGGACACATGGGCAAAAAGGTAATTTCGGGTCAAAACGGTGTCCGTGTCGGACCCGCTTTGCACCGAAAAATGTACAAGAATACTAGTCGACTAAACCTAACAAATTATATGTCCACGAATCCAGAATAACGATACGAACGGTATATCCAGAATTGGATTCCGTTGACCCGATCTCAAATTGGTCCGTTGACCAGGACATTGAAATTCTGATTTGTACGGAAAAACGTGTCGGAGTCAATGTCCTCAAAACTCAGCAAATTATATGTCAATGAGTCCAGAATGACGATACGAACTCAACGGTATATCCAGAATTGGATTCCGATGAGCCGATCTCAAAATGACCCGTTGATCCGGATATTGGTATTTGACTTGTACGGAAATGCGTGCCAGAACCAATATCCTCTAAAATCTAGTAAATTATATATCAACGAGTCCAAAATGACGATACGAACTCATTGTATATCCAGAATTGGATTCTGATGAGCCGACGTCAAAAAGTCCCGTTGACCCGGACTGTGGGACCCGCTTTGCACCGAATTGCATGCCAGGGCCCACGTCCTCCAAATCTAACAAACTTTATATGAATTCATGCGGAATGACGCCACGAGTCTACTGGTGGTGTCAGAATTGAAATCCGAAGTCCCGGGTTCAAAAATGGAATTTTACAAGTTGGAAATTACGAATTCGGACGGCCAGCTTTGGCGTCGAATTCAACCAATCAAACGTGCTCACAATAAACAAACTTAGGGGCAGGAAGAGGGTTATACCAGATGCACATAGGAATTAGTGGCACCAGACGAGAGCGAGCTGCGATGGAGGAGATACGAACCGACGAAGTTGGCTCCATAAAACTGTCCAAAAATTACACAATTTAAAGCGTCAACTTGGTGGCCGGTTTTGATGTATCAAACGACAAAATTAATGGACGAAATTTGATGGGAGTGAAGAGGTATATACCGAGATTGAGAGAGAAAGAGTTCCCTGAACAATGGTCGGATTTCCTAAAAAATGTGCGCGAAGTCGCTGCGACGAGGCGCACATTCTGAATTTAAAATTCGCGCGCGTCGACGGGATTCCGAGAAAACACTAAAATCGCCTATGCGGCGTGCGCGGGGAAGAGGGCGGTGGACACGGGGCCTGCCCGGGGGTGCGCCCGGCCAGGGGGCTCGTCGGCGACGGTGCACGGCTGTCGGTGCGCGCGGCGGCATGCTGCTGCTGCTCGCATTGATGTTGTTGTACTGCTGTGCTGCGGGAGGGGGCTGCGCTTGGCCTGGCACGGCAGGGCGACCACGACGACGGCGACGGTGGAGCGCGCGATCGGGCAAGGGTAGAAGAGGTGGTGTGTGGTGGTGGTGATGAAGTGGTGTGGTGATGGTGGTAAAGTGGTGATGGTTATAGAGAGATGGTGTTGAAGATGAGAGTGGTTGTGGTGGTTGATGGAGAGGAGGAGGAGGAGTATACGTGCGGTAGTCGTCCATGGGGAGGAAGGAGGAGCTTTCGGCCATGGGGGTCGGCTGAGAATTTATTTGGAGGAGAGAGAAGATGAGTGGGTGGTTTATTTAGGAGAGAGAGAGAGAGAAGAGGAGAGAGAGAGAGAGAGATGAGAGATATTAAAAAAAAGAGTGAAAGTGGAGAGAGAAAATGGAATATGTGTTTCTTAGGGCCGGCCAAGTATTGGGGGTGTGTGTGTGAGTTTGGGTAAGGGAATTGGAGGGTTGGGATTGTTGGAGGCAAGATCAAAGGCTAGTATTAAAATGGGGAATTAGATTATTCTCTAGGGATTTAATTAAAAGGGGGTTGTATATTAAATATTAAAAAATAGGTAGACTAGGTATTTAATATTTGTAGAAAAATTGAGTGTGTGGATATTCATGAGGGGTAACATGGAGCTTGGGTTGGGTTTCGGTTGAGTCGGGTCGGGTCAAAACATACCTGGTGCAATAAATGATTTAATTTTAGGTATTTATGAACATGGATAAATAAGTAGCATGTGGGAGCTCAAATAAATGGGACACAAGTATCATGTGGGTAGTAGGCTTCGTGTGGGCCATGTCCATATTTTGGGTCGACTAGGTTGGAACGATGTCAGGTCCGAAATAAATTGGAAGTCAGGTCACATTTGCGGTGGATAATTAATTGGCCTAAATTAACCCAAAGTGGTACGAAGCAAATGAAGCACAAGATGGTGTGTCTGAGTGGGATACGAAGGTCAGGGATGTAGGGCGTCTCGAGTCGATCATGTCATGAGAAGTTGGTTTCAAGAAAATGATAGCCTTGTGCTCCTAAATTAAAAGTCACGGTGACGTGCATATGATGATCAAAGATAAAAGTAGGAAAAATCAATTAATAATTAATTAATGATCAAATGGTCTAAATTGATCCGAAGTTGTGTGAAGCAAAAAACAGTACAAGGGAAACAAGTTTGGGTGGGACATGATATATCAACATGAAGGTAATCTTGTCTACTACATGATGAAGAGAGTTTCCAGAGATTGGCATCCCTGACGCTCCAGAAGTCAAGGTCACAGAAAAGAACATAAATAAAATAATAATTAATTAACAATATTTATTCAAAATAATTATTTATAAAATTAAAAAATAAGCCCTAAATTCAGGGGGCTTACATCCTACCCACCTTATAAAAATTTCGTCCTCAAAATTAAAAATCATCTAATAGGTCAAGCTAAAATATGCAACTGCTATGGTACAGTACCCAATTGCTACCCTTGTGATCATCTATGTTATTTTTCTCACAGGTATTTTGGTTCAGATTCAACAAACTTATTTCATTTAAAACTATATCATTTTACGCCTTAGAATCTAAGCACAAGATTCTAGTCCTTAATCTGTGTAGCTCCCTTCCCAGAAATTTTGAAATTATTATTATATTATTTATGAGGTTAATATTTAGATAAAAATTATTTACTAATTTTGGTTATATTATTTCGTTATCAAATAAAATGTATGATATGATTCATATATATATATATATAAGGTCTTAGACTGAAAATAGATAATATTAAAATATGGAATGTAGAGTGTTAAATTATATACGATACAGGTGCATGTATCTATTAAAAATATGGAATGTTAGAGTGTTAAATTTATACGATACAGGTGCATGTATGCATCATATATATATATATATATATAATATAATATATCTATATTATATATATATATATATATATATATATATTTGGAAAAAAGAACCTTTATTGAATGATAGGCGCAAAAAGTCGAAGCCTATACAAGTAAGCGCGCCTCGCGCGAAGAACCAAAAACAAAGACAAAAACACAAGTGTTGCCCTCAAAACGGTAACGTACCGAGCATGCGAAGGTTATAGCAGACAAAGCAGCGCCTAAGGAAAGAGCGCCCAGCCTCTCAGCAGTTAAGGTCGCCTATATATATATATTATAATATATATATATATATATATATATATAATATATATATATATATAATTATATATAGAGAGAGAGAGAGAGAGAGAGAGTAGTAAATAATAAATATATAAAAGTGGTGTATATATATGTATATAAATATATTATAAATGTGTGTACGTGTATGTCTATATAAATATATAAATGTATATATATGAATAAAAATATATATATGTATATGTGTATATGTGTATTTATATATAAATATAAATATATATATGTACTATGTG
>JANAVB010025414.1:0-46713 GCA_029216955.1 Iris pallida
TGGTGGTAGCAAAAGTCCTACAATTAAAGAGCCACAAAACTTGAACTCCCACAAACCCCTCCGGATGCTGAAACAAACATTTCCAACAGTCCCAAAATGAGCAAAATAGCTAGAATAGCCTACCCATAAGTCCAATTCTAGACACAGTGGCAAAACAATAATTTTGGGTCAAAACGGTGTCCGCCGTTGGACCCGCTTTGCACCGAAAAGCGTACCAAAGTCAATGGTCTCTAAAGTCATCAAACTATTTATTATTCTATATCAATGTACCATATATAAATTATATCAGTATTTATGACTCCTAGTTGTCATAACGTTGCTACAATACTACATCTATTATATAAGTACATATGGGTACCAAATCCTTTCGTAAATACTTTACAATTATAACAAAATAATATTTAAATTCTGAAATTTATCTATAAATATTTATATATTGCTATAATTAATTTTCAAAAGGAAAATCCTTTCACAAGAGGTCTTATGTCAATGTTACATAAGACTTCTTCAAATCGACCCATTAATTTATTTCCGAAACAATGATAAAATAAAAATAATAAATTCTATAAAAATCCCAAAAATTAGTTAAAATAGTATTTATAATGTTAAACCGTGCACAACATAAAGTTTAATATGGATTCATGGAGTTTTGACACTTTTGGACACAAGGAAAACAAAATTTTTCGGAGTTCAATGATATGACAAATGTCATAAATTTTTAAAAATAGCAAACGGATGCAAAACCTAACTTTCAGATATGCGTCGGAAAGGTATCAACGTCTAGATTCTGAATTATAATATAAAAAGGTTATAAACTGACCTTAGATAGGCAAAAAGTGGCCTACAACAGAATTTGTCAGTTCTGGATACCCTGTCGTAGAATCAACGCCACGGACAAACCGCTTGGAACTAAGGGATCCGGCGATCAAAGGTTGGACTAGACACATAATGGTAACTCTCAGATTTGGTTTGAGGAGAAAAAGATGAGAAAAAGTGGGTGAAACATCATCTACAATACGACTAACCTGCTGTACCATTTCAGACTTCGATTCGACGGAGTTTCGGCCCAAGTAGCGCGTCGTGCACCTCTCTAACGGCCGCAAGGTTTATCCTATAGTTGCTAGGGTGGAAGAGGATGTTGAGAGAGATGTCCAAGTGGTGGTGGTTGGCGTAAAAAAATCGAAGAGAAATTATATTTTGTGAAGAAAGGGGGTCGGCTAGGGTTTCGGGTTTGGAGTGGTGGCCGCTAGGTTTGGGGGGGGGGATTTATGGAGTAGTAGATGGTTATGAGAGAGGGGGATGGTTAGGGTTTGATGGGTATATATATATAGTGCATGGGCTTTGGTTTGATCTAATTTGGATAGGATTTGATTCTCCAAATCATACTATTATTAATAGGTTTCCTATTTTGGTTAGATGTTTGACCAAGTCAAAGATATAAGAGAATATTACATATGGCTGCAATTTAATTCTTAAAATTCTCTTATATATATATACTTGGTTTTGGTACTCCTAATTAGGCTCTAACTAGTAGGGTTGACTAGGTTAGGGTCCGAGTAGCATTACTGTAATGCCTGTGGTTCGTGTTACGTATTTTAGAAATACGTGTACGTATTTTCTTGTATTGTTTCTTGTTTAGTTTTCTTGGCTTGGTTTAAACTCTCGGTTTGGGTTGGTTTGGTTTGGCCGGCTGGTTGCTTGGTCCATCATGGACCAAGGTGAACCCCGTACCTACCACCAACCCATGATATTTATTTCCCCACCAACCTTCTCTCTCCTCCATAACTCTTATTTATTTCTTCTTCTTCTTCTTCTTCCTTCCTCCCCACAACTCCCCAACCCTTAGGCAAGTACAACTTGCTTCCACAAGAGAACTCATTTTTATGGTTCCATTAGCTTCTTCTCATGATTCTAAGACACATTAGAACTTGTCATTTTCCGTTTTAAGGCTTGATTCTTGTAGATCTAGAGTTTTGCTATTTTCAGATTTTTGGTGGTTTTGATCTATTAAACTTCGTTGTTTTCAAGTTTTGATGGTTCCATGTTTTAGAGCATCTCCTTCTACCCAATTTTGACCTTTGGAAAGTTGGATTCAGACTTGTTTTGACCAAGATATGGACAATTGAAGCTTAGATTCAACTTTAGAGTTCTTGCTGTTCTTTCCCTCTAGAGAAGACTATGAACAGTGAGCTAGCTTTTTAGCTTATGCCGCTGAGTCGTACGCTGCTCTTTAGCGAGCGTACGCTAGCCTTCGTACGCTGTTCTTTAGCGAGCATACGCTAGCCTTCGTACGCTGCTCTTTAGCGAGCGTACGCTAGCCTTCGTACGCTGCTCTTTAGCGAGCGTACGCGTGTCTTCGTACGCTGCTCTTTAGTGAGCGTACGCTCACCTTGATACGCTGCCTGTTGGCAGCATGTCTTGAGCGTACGCTAGCTTGAGCGTACGCATGCCTTGGTACGCTAGCTTAAGCGAGCAAAGCGTACGCTGGCTTTGAGCGTACGCTGGCTTTGAGCGTACGCTGGCTTGAGCGTACGCTTGCCTATCTTGTCACCCTGGTTCAACCCGAGAGCTTTGTGACCCCCATACGCTGCCTTTTGGGAGCGTATGCTTACCTGAGCGTATGCTTACCTGAGCGTATGATTACCTGAGCGTATGGCCTTTGGCAGACTTGATCTTATATTAGCTTATCAGTTTGTTTTATTTTCCTTATCCTGGATCTTCTATAGCCCTGTATATTGATATTTTATTAGATATTTTACGTCCATTTTATATCCTTACGCCTTTTGACCTGAACTTGATAATTCTTGAATTTACTTGATATGTTTGGAAATGATACCTGAGCATGACACGATAGTGACCCGTAGTGGTGCACTCCTGACATAATGACCTGACATGACCTGATAGTGGCCCGTCGTGGCACACTCCTGACAAGAACACTTGACATGATATATCTGATAAGCTGTTGCGACGGCTACCTGACATGACATGACATGACTTGACAAGAATGAACATCCTGGACACCGTGGGTGATTGTGCTTGTACAAATAAACCAGTCCTGTCTTGCATCATGTCTAGGAGGGGACTCCTGAGTACCACGGTCAGGAGTACCTACTAAAATGGATTAAGGTTAACAACTAGATCAATACATTAGTCATGAAGAGATTTTCCAGCTACAAGCAATCCCGTTACCTGGGCGCGCTTGGGATCTGTAGCCTGCGATCGAGTAGGGCACATTTCCAGCACACTGTCATGTGTTGCACCCTTCAAGCTACTTAAGGGTACATGCATTTCCTGGACGATGTACCCACCTGAATTCAACCCTAATCTTTCGACCTGGGTGACCTGGATGGTCTGCAGGGCTTGTGGCTGTGGAATAATCTTACTGCATCTTGTTAGTAATTAGGATTGTGATAACCCTAGTTAGTTAAAGTATCAAGCCGTAGTTCTTGCTTGGCCGTGAAATGATTGGATGGAGTCTAACCAGTCTAGTCTTGTCCTGATCATGTTCCAGATTATTGAACGACCAGAATGCTTGTATTTATTTTACCGATAAATGGTGAGAATTCTAAGCTCTGTTCAGACGAAGGGTTACAACCCCGGTCCTTGTTTGGTTTACGGGTTGTAACCTGGTTATCTGAATAGTTCCATGGTCATCTCGTCGTATATCGTCCTGGCATGTTTTCCTTATTTCCAGTTTTTACCATTTATTTATATGCCTGTCTTTACTATATTATTCATATTCCTGTGCTGATTGCTGGTTTTAGTTCTTAAGTGAAGCTCCTTTGTGGCACTTGCTCTTTCTGGGGTCTGACCCAGCTGGTTTTGTGTGGCCAGATTTCGGAGCAGCTCCAGAGGATCTACCGATCTCCCAGCCAGATGGTGGCCACTAGACGGAACCCTGGCAACGAGTGGGTTATCTTTGGCTCTCCCGCTCTATCGTGAAAATATTCTTTTGAGGCGTTTAGCCGACGAGCACCTGTTTAGCTCGATTGTACTTTTACTTACTGTCTGCCTACGGGCTGTAACATGATTAACAGATCCTAGGGTTGATCATGTATGACTAAACTCTTGCTAGTCCTAACATTTTGTAACGACTAGCTTCATGATCAGCTGAATATGTAATATTTGGGATGCCTTATTATTGTATATTTGTTGATCATACATCTTGTAACATTTACTTACTTGCTTGTGATTGAGACACTAGGCTTGTTCATGACCTTAAGAGACTGTTGGCTTGTAGATAAACCCTCATGTATCTAGACAGCCGTAACCGTATAGCGAGGTGGGTTGCACTTCAATATACGTAGCTGGCTATGTCTGCCCCCGCTCTCCAGTATTCTGGTTCTGGGGCGTGACATGGTTTAAGTGGTGGCCCATGCAGGTCTTGTAAATCAAGATATGTGAGGGTTTACCGAATAGATGTCTCAATCAGTATTCGTCCTTGATCTCTGCTCATATCTTCTGAATCCCTGGATTCTTGTCCTGATCATATGCTTGTATCGTTGATCTGTCCTGGTCCTTCCTTATTGTTCCCTATGTCGTCTTCTTCAGCGACATCGTTCGTGGTCCTACCGACCAGCAAGGCGGAGCACCTCCCGCGGACCAGCAGCAACCTGGAGATCAAGCCCAGCATTCCGGAGTAGCCTCCAGAGTCGTGCCTTCTGACGGAGAACCACCAGTCCAGCCAGTTCAGCCTGTCGAGCCTGATGATGGCACTTTGGTAGGACTCGTCAGGACCTTGATAGCTTCCCAAGATCATCGTGGAGATGTATTGCAACAGGCAGTGGCGGATGCTTTGACAAGAGGTGGTCATCCAGGGAACAGCGCGGCCAACAGCTTTAAGCGCTTGAACCCTCCATTCTTCGACGGTAGTGAAGATGCTATCGCGGCGGATGCATGGCTTCAGGACACAGAAGTGATTCTAGAAGCAGCCAGGACTCCAGAGAACGAGAAGGTAGCCGTGGTGCGCCTGCAGTTGTTAGATCTTGCCCGCAGTTGGTGGGCAGTGCAGGCCGTTGGATTAGCAGCCCCCATTGCTTGGGCAGTATTCCGGGAGAGATTCTAGACCAAGTATTTTGATGCTGTAGCTTGGTACGATCTACAGATAAGGTTCACAAATCTGAAGCAAGGAGGCAGGACGGTCGACGGATATGCGGCCGAGTTTTCCCGACTCAGTCGGTTTGCTCCCACTTTGGTGGCAACCGAGTATGATGGAGCCCAGCGGTTCCAGCAGGGACTTCACTTGGAGATCTTATTGGCAGTCGAGCAGTTTAAGCATCAGACTTTTGATGCAGTCTTGAGAGCAGTCCGGAGGCATGAGTATACCTCCCAGAGGATCGTGGATAGGACCGGGGGTCGGAAGAGATCTCACGGCCAGATGAATCAGTCTTCAGCACCAGCCCCGGCAGCCAGGGCTTTGACTATTGGAACTCCGAGGCGAGCAGCCTCAGTAACGTCGGTTCAGTATTCCACTCCGACGCACCCTCAGCAGCAGCAGAAGCAGAAGCAATCTTCCGCAGTGGGTTGTTCTCATTGTGGGAAGCCAGGCCATGTGGTGGCAGAATGTCGCAGGGCACAGGGATTATGTCTGGTTTGTGGAGCAGCAGACCATAGGGTTGGATCCTGCCCGAACAGGGGTGGTTCATCCTCGTCCAACCTTTCTAGTTCTTCGGTGAGAGGACCAGCACCAGTCCAGCAGCAGCAGCAGTATCCATTGCCGAGGCCCTTGCCGCCTCAGTCCCATGTATTCCAGCAGCAACAACCCCAGCAGTATACTCAAGCCCAGGCCTTGAGTCAGAATAGGCAGCAAGGATTTCAGCAGAGGGGACCAGCACCCCGAGGGCATGGTCAGGCCATGGTGATGACCGTGGAGGAAGAGTTGGCACCAGGTGAGGTAGTGGCAGGTACTATTCTCGTCAACTCCTTTCCAGCTTCAGCTTTATTTGATTCTGGTGCATCGCATTCATTTATGTCTGCACGATTCGCGACACGGGTAGGATTGGAGCCCGAGTCATTATCAGTAAGGCTTAATATACTTACTGGTAACGGACTTGTGGGAGTAGATAGAGTGTTTTCCTCGTGTCGGATCGTAGTTAGCGGTAGAGAATTCTCCGCTAGATTGATAGAATTCTCGATGGCCGATTATGATGTAGTCTTAGGGATGGACTGGTTGAGGAACCAGTATGCTAGGATAGACTGCCATATTGGTAGGGTTATTTTTAGCATTCCAGGCGAGCCGGAGTTTTCCTTTTCCAGAGGATCAGTTGAACCTTCTCCTCCGATATTGTGGATGGCAGTAGCAGCAGTTCAGTTGCCCGGGATGGTGGATGAGTTTCCAGATGTTTTCCCAGAAGAACTTCCAGGTATGCCTCCGGAGCGGGAGATCGAGTTCACTATAGACTTGATTCCCGGGACAGCCCCAGTGTCAGAGAGAGTCTACAGGATGGCGCCGTCAGAGTTGGAGATATTGTACAAGATGATTGAAGAACTCAGAACCAAGGGATTCATTCGTGCTAGTGGATCGCCTTGGGGAGCCCCGATGCTTCTTGTGAAAAAGAAGGATGGTACGTCCAGGTTATGTGTTGATTATCGTACCTTGAACTCAGTGACAATCAAGAATAGATACCCTCTTCCGAGGATAGATGACTTGTTTGATCAACTCAAGGGGGCATCAGTATTCTCGAAGATTGACTTGCGCTCAGGATATCACCAGATCAGAGTCAGAGGGCAGGACATCCCGAAGACAGCTTTTAGATCGAGATATGGGCATTGGGAGTTCCTTGTTATGCCTTTTGGAGCAACCAATGCGCCGGCAGTATTCATGGACCTCATGAATCGCATCTTCATGCCTTACTTGGATCAGTTTGTGATCGTGTTCTTGGATGACATCCTGGTCTACAGCAAGAGTGAGGCGAAGCATGAGCAGCATCTCCGTATAGTTCTTCAGATCCTCAGAGAGCACCAGTTATATGCCAAGTTCAGTAAATACGAGTTCTGGCTCGATCGCATTTCGTACTTGGGTCATATCATCACTCGAGGAGGAGTAGAAGTGGATCCCTAGAAGATTGTGGCTATTGAGACATGGCGAGTACCCAACACCGTTGCAGAAGTTCGCAGTTTCCTTGGATTGGCCGGCTACTACCGGCGGTTTGTTCCAGATTTTGCTCGGATTTCAGCGCCATTGACGCAGTTGACCCGCAAGGATGCACAGTTTGCTTGGACAGCAGAGTGTCAGAGTTCTTTTGAGCAGTTGAAGCGAGGATTGATAACAGCTCCTATTCTCACGCTTCCAGATGGAATCGGAGGATTTTCAGTGTATTGTGATGCTTCAGGCAGAGGTTTAGGATGTGTTCTGATGCAGCATGGAAAGGTAATAGCTTATGCGTCACGACAACTTCGTGATCATGAGAGGAATTACCCAACCCATGACTTGGAGCTGGCAGCAGTGGTGTTTGCATTTAAGTTGTGGAGACACTATTTGTATGGAGATATGGTGGAAATTTTCACCGACCACAAGAGCCTGAAGTATATTTTCACCCAGAAGGATCTTAACATGCGTCAGAGGAGGTGGCTGGAGCTTCTTATGGATTATGATGTCAACCTGCAGTATCATCCTGGGAAGGCCAATGTTGTTGCAGATGCATTGAGCAGGAGAGCCGGAGCTTATTTTCTAACAGCACAACCAGAGCTGTTAGCAGATCTTCAGAAGATGGGTATTGAAGTTGTTCTCCCTTCCAGTGTGGCATTGATGGCCAGCATGTAAGTACAATCCACTATAGTTGAGAGGATCCGGATGGCGCAGTCAGCAGATTCCAAGCTTCAGTGACTCAGAGCAGAGTGTGAGGCAGGGCGAAGACCAGAGTTATGCATTCATGAGGATGGTACACTTCGATATGATAAGCGTCTTTGTGTACCCAGTGGAGATATCAGACAGAAGATCATGTCAGCGGCGCATAGTTCTTAGTATTCCATCCATCCCGGCAGTACGAAGATGTACCGTGATGTCCGTCAGCACTTCTGGTGGAATGGCATGAAGCGGGAGATAGCTCGGTTTGTCTCTCGGTGTTTGGTTTGCCAACAGGTTAAGGCCGAACATCAGAGATCGGCTGGACTTCTTCAGCCCTTACCGATTCCAGAATGGAAGTGGGAGCATATGACCATGGATTTTGTGACTGGATTACCTAGATCCCCAGCTAGTAGGGATGCTATTTGGGTCATTGTGGATAGGCTTACCAAGGTAGCACACTTTCTCCCGTTTAGAGTTGGTCAGTCGACGGCTCAGCTAGCAGAGATGTACCTCAGGCAGATTGTCAGATTGCACAGTGTGCCAGTCAGTATCACCTCGGACCGAGATTCTAGGTTTATATCGCACTTTTAGCGTAGCTTGCAAGAGAGTTTGGGGACTCATCTCCAGTTCAGTTCAGCATATCACCCGCAGACAGATGGCCAGTCGGAGCGCACGATCCAGACTCTTGAAGACATGTTGCGGTCTTGCACACTTGACTTCGGTGGTTCATGGGAAGATCACTTGCACCTGGTGGAATTCTCATACAACAATAGTTTCCAGGCCAGTATCCAGATGGCACCGTTCGAGGCACTGTATGGCAGGAAGTGCAGATCCCCGTTAGCTTGGGATGATGTTGGAGAGAGGCAGATGCTTGGTCCAGAAATAATTGCTCAGACCGTTGAAGTGATCAGGCGAGTCAGAAATCACCTTCGAGTTGCCCAAGATCGTCAGCGCCATTGGGCCGATTCTCATCGGCGTCCTCTCGAGTTCTCGGTCGGCGATCATGTATTCCTGAGGATTTCGCCTAACCGTGGCGTCATTCGTTTCGGCGTACGGGGCAAGCTTAGTCCTAGGTATATAGGACCGTTTGACATTCTGGAGCGAGTAGGAGATGTATCCTATCGTCTCGCTCTTCCACCGTCGCTAAGCGAGGTGCATGACGTGTTCCATGTATCCCAATTACGACGGTATATCCCGGACCCGAGCCACATCCTGGATCATTCGGAATTGGTTGTTGGTACCAACCTTTCGTATGAGGTGAGGCCCGTGTCTATATTGAATCGAAGAGAGAAGATCCTCAAGAACAAGACTATCAAGTTAGTCCGAGTTGCTTGGGGTCATCACTCTTTAGGGGAGTCAACGTGGGAGCGTGAGGATGATATCCGATCACGATATCCTGACTTGTTTGACTCGTGAGGTATAATGTCTTTCTTATGCCTCATGCCATCAATTCCTTGCTTGCATGATTGATTGATTGCCTAGTATAATTGCCTGTGAATAGTATAGCTTGTTCTTGTCCCTCTAGCCTCTTAATTAAATTCCGAGGACGGAATTCTTTTAAGGTGGGTAGAGTTGTAATGCCTGTGGTTCGTGTTACGTATTTTAGAAATACGTGTACGTATTTTCTTGTATTGTTTCTTGTTTAGTTTCCTTGGCTTGGTTTAAACTCTCGGTTTGGGTTGGTTTGGTTTGGCCGGCTGGTTGCTTGGTCCATCATGGACCAAGGTGAACCCCCTACCTACCACCAGCCCATGATATTTATTTCCCCACCAACCTTTTCTCTCCTCCATAACTCTCATTTATTTCTTCTTCTTCTTCTTCTTCCTTCCTCCCCACAACTCCCCAACCCTTAGGCAAGTACAACTTGCTTCCACAAGAGAACTCATTTTTATGGTTCCATTAGCTTCTTCTCATGATTCTAAGACACATTAGAACTTGTCATTTTCCGTTTTGAGGCTTGATTCTTGTAGATCTAGAGTTTTGCTATTTTTGGATTTTTGGTGGTTTTGATCTATTAAACTTTCTTGTTTTCAAGTTTTGATGGTTCCATGTTTTAGAGCATCTCCTTCTACCCAATTTTGACCTTTGGAAAGTTGGATTCGGACTTGTTTTGACCAAGATATGGACAATTGAAGCTTAGATTCAACTTTAGAGTTCTTGCTGTTCTTTCCCTCTGGAGAAGACTGTGAACAGTGAGCTAGCTTTTTGGCTTATGCCGCTGAGTCGTACGCTGCTCTTTAGCGAGCGTACGCTAGCCTTCGTACGCTGCTCTTTAGCGAGCGTACGCTAGCCTTCGTACGCTGCTCTTTAGCGAGCGTACGCTAGCCTTTGTACGCTGCTCTTTAGCGAGCGTACGCGTGCCTTCGTACGCTGCTCTTTAGTGAGCGTACGCTCACCTTGATACGCTGCCTGTTGGTAGCATGTCTTGAGCGTACGCTAGCTTGAGCGTACGCATGCCTTGGTACGCTAGCTTAAGCGAGCAAAGCGTACGCTGGCTTTGAGCGTACGCTGGCTTGAGCGTACGCTTGCCTATCTTGTCATCCTGGTTCAACCCAAGAGCTTTGTGACCCCCATACGCTGCCTTTTGGGAGCGTATGCTTACCTGAGCGTATGCTTACCTGAGCGTATGATTACCTGAGCGTATGGCCTTTGGCAGACTTGATCTTATATTAGCTTGTCAGTTTGTTTTATTTTCCTTATCCTGGATCTTCTATAGCCCTGTATATTGATATTTTATTAGATATTTTACGTCCATTTTATATCCTTACGCCTTTTGACCTGAACTTGATAATTCCTGAATTTACTTGATATGTTTGGAAATGATACCTGAGCATGACACGATAGTAACCCGTAGTGGTGCACTCCTGACATAATGACCTGACATGACCTGATAGTGGCCCGTTGTGGCGCACTCCTGACAAGAACACTTGACATGATATATCTGATAAGCTGTTGCGACGGCTACCTGACATGACATGACTTGACAAGAATGAACATCCTGGACACCGTGGGTGATTGTGCTTGTACAAATAAACCAGTCCTGTCTTGCATCATGTCTAGGAGGGGACTCCTGAGTACCACGGTCAGGAGTACCTACTAAAATGGACTAAGGTTAACAACTAGATCAATACATTAGTCATGAAGAGATTTTCCAGCTACAGGCAATCCCGTTACCTGGGCGCGCTTGGGATCTGTAGCCTGCCGTCGAGTAGGGCACATTTCCAGCACACTGTCATGTGTTGCACCCTTCAAGCAACTTAAGGGTACATGCGTTTCCTGGACGATGTACCCACCTGAATTCAACCCTAATCTTTCGACCTGGGTGACCTGGATGGTCTGCAGGGCTTGTGGCTGTGGAATAATCTTACTGCATCTTGTTAGTAATTAGGATTGTGATAACCCTAGTTAGTTAAAGTATCAAGCCGTAGTTCTTGCTTGGCCGTGAAATGATTGGATGGAGTCTAACCAGTCTAGTCTTGTCCTGATCATGTTCCAGATTATTGAACGACCAGAATGCTTGTATTTATTTTACCGATAAATGGTGAGAATTCCAAGCTCTGTTCAGACGAAGGGTTACAACCCCGGTCCTTGTTTGGTTTACGGGTTGTAACCTGGTTATCTGAATAGTTCCATGGTCATCTCGTCGTATATCGTCCTGGCATGTTTTCCTTATTTCCAGTTTTTACCATTTATTTATATGCCTGTCTTTACTATATTATTCATATTCCTGTGCTGATTGCTGGTTTTAGTTCTTAAGTGAAGCTCCTTTGTGGCACTTGCTCTTTCTGGGGTCTGACCCAGCTGGTTTGTGTGGCCAGATTTCGGAGCAGCTCCAGAGGATCTACCGATCTCCCAGCCAGATGGTGGCCACTAGACGGAACCCTGGCAACGAGTGGGTTATCTTTGGCTCTTCCGCTCTATCGTGAAAATATTCTTTTGAGGCGTTTAGCCGACGAGCACCTGTTTAGCTCGATTGTACTTTTACTTACTGTCTGTCTACGGGCTGTAACATGATTAATAGATCCTAGGGTTGATCATGTATGACTAAACTCTTGCTAGTCCTAACATTTTGTAACGACTAGCTTCATGATCAGCTGAATATGTAATATTTGGGACGCCTTATTATTGTATATTTGATGATCATACATCTTGTAACATTTACTTACTTGCTTGTGATTGAGACACTAGGCTTGTTCATGACCTTAAGAGACTGTTGGCTTGTAGATAAACCCTCATGTATCTAAACAGCCGTGACCGTATAGCGAGGTGGATTGCACTTCAATATACGTAGCTGGCTATGTCTGCCCCCGCTCTCCAGTATTCTGGTTCTGGGGCGTGACAATTACTAGTCGAATTGGACCCGAAAATTAATTTAATGAGTCTCATGTGCCATTTGCAAATAAGTAGCACATGAAAACTCGATTGGATGGTGCACCCTAGGCATATGAATTGTAGACTCAACATGGGTCAAAACCATATATTGGGTCATACGGTTTCGATCTATGTCAAGTCCCAAAAGCAAATTGGAAGTTGGCTTAAAATTACGTCAATGGTTCAAATTGGCCTAAGTTGGCCCAAAATTGCGCAAAGTCAAAGAAATGTTGAAAAGCAAAATTGGATGGGACATGATATAACAAACTCAAGGTCATCCTGTCTACTACAAAACTCATAAAGGACGTTTTAAGAGATGGGCATGTCATGTGCTCCAACAACCAAAGACACAAAATGTACATATAAAATCCTAATTAAATATACAATATAACCTAATAATTAGAAATACTATAAAATAAAATAAAAAAATAATTCCTAAAAATCAGGGTCCTCACAATCTACCCACCTTAAAAGAATTTTGTCCTCGAAATTAAAATAAGGACCCTTAGTAACGAAAAACCGCGCTAGTGTAACTAGGAATAGTTTAAGAGATACGCTAGGTTACTACGGTCTCTCCAAATAACTCAAGTAATAATCAATCCTAACCAATTTGATTTTTCAATATCTATATCGTAAAACTATAGGTGGTTATCTTTACTCGCTCTTCTTGGTTTTGGCGTTCTTGCAACGATTATGTTGAAGGCTTGTCCTCCTAACCATATTTTTACCACAACTATATAAGTCTCTTTACACCTGACCAAGCTAAGTGATACTTACCTATCTGTCTCATTCTAAATTTACAAGTGATATGGCATAATGGTAATAGGTTAGGTTAGGCTATGCTTAGGTTCTTCTTTTAGAGGGTCAGTCTCTATACTAAAACTACCACTCTATTCTTGATCAAGTGGCCACCATAAGGGCGTAACCCAGTATGATTGTATATGTATGCCTATAATGAGGACGTCTACCCACCTTTGGTCAAACTACCTCATCAAACACATGATGCCCTATGGCATATGGCATCTCTAATCCTACTTATCTATCAAGCAATCACAATACAATAAGCAGATTAACTTACACTATAACTTAAGAATTTCTGATAAATCCTATATAGCACGATTATTCGTCACTCCGAAATTGGAAGGGACGAGAAGCAATAATACGAGAAAGCAAAGGGAGAGTAATCGAGAGCAATTACGAAGTTCAAGGGCGGTAGAAGAATTTTCAAAATAATTGTCAAGGCAGTTGTGGATTGAGATTCCTAAGGTTTTAGTCATGTCGCAGGCCCGCTCGGTACAGTGACGTAACCGAAACGGCTAACTCGACCTGCATGGGCCACCACAAAAATATGTAACGCCCCAGTCCCATAATACGTAGGACTAGGAGATATATACATGCCAGCTAGGTATCGAGAGGACTCCAGCCTAGCTCGAATACGTATAAGCTATCTGGTCATTCTAGATTAACTATATCTCAATCCACTGAAATAACGATAACAATAACGAATCAAGTGTAGTGAGGCTCATCAGACCATAATACACTGATTCTAGAATAGATAAATATGTTAGAGTGGATCTCCAATAACACATTTATCATGAACAAGCTAGATAAAAATAAAGCTTGTAAAAGACTAGCTATAACAACAACTAGTATCAAATATAGAACAAAATCGAAATACGGAAGATATGATAATAAAAAACTAGGTATACCTGAAGTCTCGGTGTAGCAAACATCATCCATCAGTGTACCGTGCCATCAACTAATACCTGGAGAGATCACCAGGTCCTCTGAGGACTAGCAAGACACATAATATACATGCCTACTAAACAATAAATACCATGAAGAAAATAGGAAATGGTACAAGAAATAAGGACTGCTAGAGTAGTGCAAGAATAAAATATATAAAAATGGCTATGCCATCGAGAATCGTGCTGTTAAACATGACTAAGAATAAATCAAAGTAAACCGCAGCTCAGTGGGGACTCACGGTCCTATAGATCACAGCTCAGTGGGGGCTCACAACCTATAGTAAGTCTCTATCGTAGCTCAGTGGGGGCTCACAATAGAGAGTAGTCAAGTATAGTCATCGTCTATCACAAGGTCCTCGCCTAGAACTACGAGTCAAGTCAAGTCAAGATGTCAACAAGTCAAGTCCATCTCAATTATGTCAAAGGACACGACAGAGGCCAAGCAATACTATCACTAGACATGAAAATGATAGAAAAATATGGCTAGTAACAAGAGAAAAGAAAGAGTAATAATCTACGTGCACGTAAAACTAGAAAGTATCCATGATATGAAGCGAAAGAGGAATATGTACCAAGTGAAACACAAAAGAATAGCAGTATAGAATAGCATGTAAGTACTGTAAAGTTTGGCAAGGTGTACTTGCCTGGTGGTAGCAAAAGTCCTGCAATTAAAGAGCCACAAAACCTGAACTCCCGCAAACCCCTCCGAATGCTGAAACAAACATTTCCAACAGTCCCAGAATGAGCAAAATAGCTAGAATAGCCTACCCATAAGTCCAATTCTGGAGACAGGAGCAAAACGGTAATTTCGGGTCAAAACGGTGTCCGCCGTTGGATCCGCTTTGCCTCTAAAGTCATCAAACTATATTTATTATTCTATATCAATATACCATATATAAATTATATGAGTATTTATGACTCCTAGTTGTCATAACGTTGCTACAATACTACATCTATTATATAAGTACATATGGGTATCAAATCCTTTCGTAAATACTTTACAATTATAACAAAATAATATATTTCAATTCTAAAATTTATCTATAAATATTTATATATTGCTATAATTATATTTTCAAAAGGAAAATCCTTTCACAAGAGGTCTTATGTCAATGTTACATAAGACTTCCTCAAATCGACCCATTAATTTATTTCCGAAACAATGATAAAATAAAAATAATAAATTCTATAAAAATCACAGAAATTAGTTAGAATAGTATTTATAATGTTAAACCTTGCACAACATAAAGTTTAATATGGATTCATGGAGTTTTGACACTTTTGGACACAAGGAAAACAGAATTTTTTGGAGTTTAATGATATGACAAATGTCATGAATTTTTAAAAATAGCAAACAGATGCAAAACCTAACTTTCAGATATGCGTCGGAAAGGTATCGACGTCTAGATTCTGAATAAAAATATAAAAAGGTTATAAACTGATCTTAGATAGGCGAAAAGTGGCCCGCAACAGAATTTGTCAGTTCTGAATACCCTGTCGTAGAATCAACGCCACGGACAAACCGCTTGGAACTAGGGATCCGGCGATCATAGGTTGGACTAGACACATAATGATAACTCTCAGATTTTGTTTGAGGAGAAAAAGATGAGAAAAAGTGTTTGAAACATCATCTACAATTCGACTAACCTGCTGTGACGTTTCAGACTTCGATTCGACGGAGTTTCGGCCCAAGTAGCGCGTTGTGCACCTCTCTAACGGCCGCAAGGTTGCTCCTATAGTTGCTAGGGTGGAAGAGGATGTTGAGAGAGACATCCAAGTGGTGGTGGTTGGCGCAAAAAAATCAAAGAGAAATTATATTTTGTGAAGAAAGGGGGTCGGCTAGGGTTTCGGGTTTGGAGTGGTGGCCGCTAGGTTTGGGTGGGAGGATTTATGGAGTAGTGGATGGTTATGAGAGAGGAGGATGGTTAGGGTTGATGGGTATATATATATATATATATAGTGCATGGGCTTTGGTTTGATCTAATTTGGATAGGATTTGATTCTCCAAATCATACTATTATTAATAGGTTTCCTATTTTGGTTAGATGTTTGACCAAGTCAAAGATATAAGAGAATATTACATATGGCTGCAATTTAATTCTTAAAATTCTCTTATATATATATATATATATATATACTTGGTTTTGGTACTCCTAATTAGGCTCTAACTAGTAGGGTTGACTAGGTTAGGGTCCGAGTAGCATTACTAGTCGAATTGGACCCGAAAATTAATTTAATGAGTCTCATGTGCCATTTGCAAATAAGTAGCACATGAAAACTCGATTGGATGGTGCACCCTAGGCATATGAATTGTAGACTCAACATGGGTCAAAACCATATATTGGGTCATACGGTTTCGATCTATGTCAAGTCCCAAAAGCAAATTGGAAGTTGGCTTAAAATTACGTCAATGGTTCAAATTGGCCTAAGTTGGCCCGAAATTGCACAAAGTCAAAGAAATGTTGAAAAGCAAAATTGGATGGGACATGATATAACAAACTCAAGGTCATCCTGTCTACTACAAAATTTATAAAGGACGTTTTAAGAGATGGGCATGTCATGTGCTCCAACAACCAAAGACACAAAAAGTACATATAAATCCTAATTAAATATACAATATAACCTAATAATTAGAAATACTATAAAATAAAATAAAAAAATAATTCCTAAAAATCAGGGTCCTCACACAGACAGTTCGTCAATGCAATGCTTTAAAGCTCCAGCTCTGGTCTCCATAGTCGCCAAGACCCGATGCTCAGCTTCACGATGCATTGCTTCCTTGGCTTTAGAGGCAATGTCAGCTGCATGCTTGTCTTCTAATTCCTTCTTCTGATGAAATAAAAAGGATACATGGCAGGTAAATATAGAAGCATGGAAAAGAATAAAGAAAGATCCATGCGGCCAAGGATCCCCATGCGGCTCAGAGAGCTCATGCGGCTCAGGGACCCATGCAGCTCAAGCGTCTACGCGGCTCGAATAGTTCCATGCGACCCAGAGAGGAGCCACGTGGCCTTCAACAGCTCTTTCCTTTGTCTTCTACTGCATTAATGCCTTGACGGCTGACAACTCTGACCAATGATAAAAAGATGCAATAATGACTCTGTCATAATGGCAGACTCCTAGGGAAACGAAGGATATCTCTGACACAATCCGTCAAAACCCAAAGACTTTTATGCGGCCTTGACACGTGGACAGTCGCATGCGGCTCAGACAGAAGCCACCCATGCGGCTCAGACAGAGGCCACCCATACGGCTTAGGCAGAGGCTACCCATGCGGCTCAGGCAGAGGCTACCCATGAGGCTCAGGTAGAGGCTACCCATGCGGCTGACAAGGACTATCTTCATGCGGCTCACTAGGATGCCACCCATCATGCAGTTGCCTACGCTCATGCGGCTCAGATCATCTCCATGCGGTTCAAATGTTCAGAGGCCACTCCCAAGCAGCCTTGACACGTGGTCAGCCTTATACGGCTCAGGGGGGAGGGCAATCCTCAGGCAGCTCAGATTTCCTAAGTGGTTCACGGTTCTGCCAGCGTCCCTACAGCTATCAGCCTAATAATAGTGGGACACATGGCAAGATTCATTAACAAATCCTAACAACCAGGTTTAGTGCCGTTCTCATAATTACTGGGACTAAATCAGATTATTTTGCAATCAATCAAATTGAACACGTGACAGGAGATCCGAGCTGGGCATAACAAATCATGAGGATTTATGGCAATCATCATTAATTGCCTACAAAGATTTGATGCAATCACATTAACTGCTAAAATCTATTACGAGCGGCCCATATTCATTGATCCTTAACCGCCGACTTTTGAGAAGGGGTAATTATTGCAAAACCCTAATGATGCCTCCACTCTTATAAATAACAAGGTGCCATTACCTTGTAAGGGAGAGACAGACATAGACGAGCAGAGAGCGGAGAGCAGAAAGAGAGAGAGCATAACCCCCCTCGGATCCAAAGAGCCAGAGAGAAATTGAAAGGAGAGCATTTCTTAATCAACGCCAAGCAGTTCTTCTACAGAGTCAAGGCTGCACCCGATCGTCCAAGGAGTAAGGCAGAGCTATCGTCGCTTTCCCGAGCCTCTATCGTCGCCCCCCAGAATCTAAAATAAACAATTATACTTAGATTGTTGTACTTAGTTTTCGTTCCTAGTCTTTTTTTGTACAAGCGAGTTTGTATTGTGAGTCTAAGTTTAGTCCTTCGATAATTGTTCTGTTCTTTTACAATCAATGGCAAACACGATGGCGACTCTGCTGGGGACAAACTTCTCCACGGCTGAGGAGTTGGTGACGCAATCGCATGCAGCCAAATTTGGCTCCACACAACAGAAGATGGTCGTCCGCTTCGACCAACAGGCGTTTGAAGAAATGCTCTCTGAGGGAAGCGCTGGCCCGGTCCAGAAGCGAACCCGCACAAAGAAAGCTCGCAGCGAGTGGAGGTCAAAATCATTTGCTCCTCTCCAAGCTCTGGACGGAGTACTCTCTGCTGCCCAAGACGATGAAGACGACTCTCGTGCGGTCCCACTTCGAGCCATAGAGGACTCTGCTGTCCCCAAGTCCGACAGAGGAAAGCACTACGATGCTGGACTTGCAGGGGTAAAGAGCGATTCTATGTGCTCCAGGAAGAAACCGAACAAGGGCACTGGCCGCAAGACGAAGACTCATGCGGCCAAGATTGCTAGCCGCATGAATGATGACCATGCAGCTGAGACTGCTAGCCAAATACATAATACTCATGCGGCCAGGATTTCCAGCCGCATGGAGAACATACATACGGCCAAGATTTCCAGCCGCATGGAGAAGACCTATGCGGCTACGACGGCCAGCCGCATAAAGATTATTGATTCCAGCCGCATGACGCCTACTCCACGGGGCTCTGTCTTCGACCGCCTCACCTATGGTCTTGATCTCTTGTGCTCCCAAGAAGACATGTCTGACTCTCTCCAGCACCACTTAGACTCTTCCTACTATGTGTCCTCACGTACTAGAGTGAAGAAGTCTAGGGCAGCACGAGCTCGACAAGCTCGGTCCGCTGATCCGACCTCTGACCATCCGAGCATCCCACATACTGTTATGCGGGCCTCTGATGGGAAGTTGTACAGAACCACTCGAGTCCAGCCCCCGGCAGAAAACGGACAGAAAGGTACCCAAAAGTCTTCCAAAATCCAGGAAGCAAAACTGGTCGATCCAGACCCATCTGACTTGCGTGAGGCCATCCTCCACAAACATAAGGAAAGAGAAGGTGCCTCGGGGTGCAAAGAGTCCTCCCACGGACGTCACTGCACCCAAGTCATCGTCAACTGTTGTTGTAATAACGCGACGATACGAGAAAACCGGCCGTCCGTCTTTCAAAGACTGTAACAACTATGTTCAGAGGATGAGGCACCTTCCGTCGTCTCCTACAACACTTCTCAGAAAATCCCCGCTGATGGGAGAGGGAAGAAGACCAATGTTACCAGCCCGAAGATTTCAACCACTATGACTAAGAGATTATCGTCTAAATGGGTGCCCACCACCGAAGTTTTCTAAGGTACCCGTTCGAAGACGAAATCTGCTACAGTGGGAGATTCCTCGTCCACACCACTGGAGGTTGCTGGGACTGGAGGTAGCACTCCTCAGAACATCCATGATAATCCAATGTTCCAAGGAGATGATCCCGAGGAAACAACTCTCCCATCAGATACAGCAAGGGCCGACGTCCCCGAAGACGTCCACGACTCCCAAGATGAAGCAAACTCTGAAGCTAGGGGTACTATCCCTTTTGAGTCCGAACCAGAGAAGAATATCCACATACCTCGATGACTTCTCGCTACAGGGGTATGATTCGGACGGTACGTCCTCTACCGTTCCTTCCATCTCTCCTCATGTAAAAACGATGTTCATAACGGACAGCAACCAAGGTGGTTCCAGTGATCGCCAACGTATTGACACTCTAGAGGCCATACTGTATGCCTTGGTCAAGTCTGTAGACGAGATCAAAGCGGTCCTTCCAACTCTCCAAGGAGGGATGCCTGGCCAAACAAGCACGGGTCCCGTGGTCAATACGGACTCGAACTCAGCAGCACCGAACCCGGGCAACAATCCTCCTGAAATGATGGCCCCCACCGCTGTAGATGAGGCCAGGGAAGCAAGAAGAGAGTTCCAGGAGCTTCGAGCCATGTTTCACGCTCGAGAAACCTCTCAAGACCTCAGAATACGGCAACCATACCCTGCTGCATGGAGGGATGTCCCCTTCCCACCAAGATATAAGACGTTCAATATCAATCCTTATGATGGCAAGACCTCCGCAAGTCGGTACATCACTTACTTCAAGGTCACCACCGACCACCTGCCCCATGACGATGCCATCCTTACACGATTATTCATCGGGGCATTAGAAGGAGTCGCCTTCGACTGGTATCGCAACCTGCCGGACAACTGCATCCACTCTTTCGCCAGCTTCAAGCGCATGTTCTTGGAGAGATTTTACGAAGTAGGACAGGACATCATGATGTCCACCCTCATGGACGTCATCCAAGGGGAGAAAGAGCTGACAAGGAACTATATTGAGCGATTTTGCCAAACCATAATGAAGCTGTCGTCTGGTAACCCGGATTCCTCCTTAATTAAAATTTACCAAAAGAGACTGCTTCCAACAATCAGCCTCTGGATGGGCAAAAGTCAATTCAGGGAATGGAAGACGTTTATCATCAGTGCCACAAGCGCCGAAGAACGATTGAAGAAGGCTCACCAACTGGGATTGCACATCTCAGAGGGAGAAGACAAGGGCAGGCATCCCAACGCCAACACCAACAATGGGGGTAGCTCCACCAACAATTGGGACAACAAGGGCAAGCAGGCTACGGTGGCCGATACAGCACAAAAACCTGAGCCAAAATTGGCAGACAAGCAATGGCCACAAATGACCTACTCCTCCGAAGACGGCCGCGTCAAGCCCATCTTGGACATGCTCATACAAAGAGACAGAATTCAGCTCCCTTCACCAAGACGGGAACCTCGGCAAGCAGAAATGGAGAGCCCAAAGTACTGCCATTACCACCGCTACGTCCACCATGCTACACACGACTGCTACCAACTGAAATGGTACATCCAATACCTCATCGATTCGAACGCTCTGGCCATCGATTTCTAAGAGGTAACTATGGCAGCCAATATGGTATCAGTACAATTTGTAGCTTCCCTCCAACAGAGACTCAAGACGGTGTGATCCCCATCCCTCCGGCGATAATAGAGACTGCTAATCTTTCACCTCCTTGGGATCAGGCTGCTGGTCTAGTGCCCCTCACCACATCACGAGGCGAGGTCATGTGGGTCCATCCAGACTTGGTATCAGAAGTGACTCAGTCCACACCATCTTTCATTCACAAGAAGAAGAGTGGAAAAGTCAGATCCTGCCGCATAATCTCGGCAGATATCGAAGAAGTCACAGCCGTCGTCACTCGGTCTGGGGCACAATCCCAACCTGTGGCTGATAACTCGGCTGAAGATCATTAGCCCGCTACAACTGACGCTCGGGACATTCTCAGCATCCGACGACCGACAAGCCTAGGCCGAAGGAGACTCGCTTTGACAAATCCCTCCGAAAAGAGGCATCGCAGGGGCTGGAGAAGCCCTACAACTTCGATATCTTGGCACAATTGGCTAACACACTGGCCAAGTTGTCATTATACGAGCTCCTGAGACTCTCAAAGGATATTCGCGTGGCTTTGAGCGATGTACTCCAGAATGTCGACGCCTATCTGGCTCAGGTCAACCTCACGGGAGAGAGCCCACCTGCAGATCTTCAAGACAGCGCTTGTATGGGAGCGATGCCCAACGTTGTCTTCACTCCACAGGATATGATCATCAAAACTAACCTGCACGATCGCCCGCTATATTACGCTGGATACATCGGCGACGTAAAGGTGGATCAGATGCACATTGATCCTGGTTCTTCCATAAGTATCATCCCGAAGGGTCTGTTACATCATCTTCGCATTCCTATGCATCGCCTGACGCCGACAAGTACCGCCATCAGCGGTTTCAATTCGGGCAGGAGCTACCCGATTGGGAAGATTCGCTTGAAATGCCAAATTGGCGATCTTCACTCAGATGTAACCTGTTACGTCATAGACGCAGACACTTCCTATAACATCCTCTTGGGGCGCCCTTGGATACACGATTATATGATCGTGCCTTCCATGCTGCACCAATGCTTCAAGTATGTCGACAAACACGGCTTCGTGGCGACAGAATTTGCCGACATCGATCCCTTCAAAGGGGTCGAATCTTACTAGTCAGACTCCTGCCTATACGAAAAGTCGAAGAGGCACCTTGGTGAAGGAGATGTGCAAGCTCGTACCGAGACAGCCACAGGATCAGAAGAACCTCTGAAGATCCACCTCCAAGCTCGTAAACCTGGCAAGTCCGCACCCCTTACAGCTACTCTGCGTAAGGACGCAATCAGCCTTTCGGCACAAGAAGAGCAAATGATAATCAGGCTGCCAGGGATCGGCTAAGTGCCAAGGCCCACAACGGAGCCACTAACAATCAGGCTGCCAAGAGTCGGCCAGCCACAAACGGAGAAGCTCAATCCCTCCGACAAACCAATGATGATACGCCTTCCCAAGAAGAATTGTCACCCCGCTGCAAGGTTCGGGGCTTCTAGCAAATCAATAACTTCCCGCCCAGCATCGAGTACCACACTGGGGGTCGCTAGTTTGCCAACAACTCCACGCTCGGCTCCACCAGCTGAACCCCTGACGATCAAGCTGCCCAGGTCGTCCTCTCAGTCTTCATTTATACAGGGGGTGGCCGAAGAAGAACCGGAGCTAGCCAAGTATGTGGCTGCTCACACTGATGTTCCCTCTGCAGAAGATGTAATCCCGCTAGAAAAGATACCTTACTTCATCAATAAAGGGCTATCTTTGAACTACCTCGAGCTTAATAAGCTTTGTACAATGTATGCAATGGAACACAGTATAGGCACTCACCAACACACACAGGTGACAAATGTTTACACCGTAAACCAGCTTATCCCAGTGGAAGACGCTTACCGCATAATCGAGGGAGGAGACCATCCAATCATCTTCGGCCGGAAGGACGACCCGCAGCCCTTCACCATAGAGAAGGTCGATCTCGAATCAGATGCCGAAAGACTGCCTCTTTACCTGTATAGCCCCCAATCCAAATATCTCATGCAAAAATAAGGGTATGATCTGGAGACTAAGCCAGGTTTGAACTACGGCACTGGGCGACGATTACCTCTAAAGCCACCAGTCCCGGCTGGCAAACCACGGGACTTCTAAAGCAAGACCCGGTGTGGATTAGGGTATGTTACGCCTACAACGACCCCTGAAAGTTCAGATGAAGAATGCGACTGGCATTCACATTCAACTGGGTCACCAACTTCTGATTCGGATACCAGCATCAGAGACGTATTCAGACAAGTCCTGTCAGTCAACATGGCATTCGCCGACGCTTATGAAGAAGATGAAGACATTCCTGAAATCCTCGAGTTAGAGCCATGGGCCCAACAGTTAGATACACAATGGGAAAAGCGGTTCAAACAGAGAGAACCTCCTACTGAAGATGAAGTTATACAGGTCAACCTCGGCGACGAATCTTCTCCAAAACCAATCTTCGTCAATAAAAGCCTGACAGACGAAGAGCGAGAGTCGCTACTGGAACTTATCAAAGAATATATTGATGTGTTCGCTTGGAGCTATGAAGATATGTCGGGGTTAAATCCCGATATTGCTCTTCACAAACTCAACATTCGGCCAGATGCAAAGCCAGTCAAGCAACAACAGCGACGCTTCCGCCCGGGCATCATGGATGTGATCGAAGCCGAAGTCAACAAACTAATAGCCAGCGGCTTCATTCGTGAGGAACAACATCCGGATTGGGTCGCCAACATAGTACTAGTCCTCAAGAAGAATGGAAAGATTCAAATCTGTATCGACTTCCGTAATCTGAACGAGGCATGTCCCAAAGATGAATTCCCCCTCCCTATCACGGACATCATGATTTACAACACCTGCGGCTGCGAACGTTTGTCATTCATGGATGGCTTCTCGGGGTACAACCAAATCAAGATGTCTCCTGACGACGAAAAGCATACATCATTCCGAACACCGATTGGCACATACTGCTACACAGTCATGCCTTTCGGTTTAAAGAATGCTGGCGCAACATATCAAAGAGCCATGAGTATCATCTTCGGAGACCACTTATACAAGACGGTGGAGTGCTATGTTGATGACATCACCGTCAAGAGTCGCTGTAAGGAAGACCATCTCCAGGATCTGAAGACGGTATTCGACCTAATGCGAGCACACAACCTGAAGATAAATCCCACAAAATCTTTCTTGGGCGTATCCAGCGAAAAGTTCTTGGGTTTCATCATCACCGCCCAGGGTATCCATGTAGACCCTGAGAAGATGAAGGCAATCACGGAGATAGGTACCCCGAGAAATCTCCGAGAACTTCGAGGCGTCCAAGGGAGGATAGCTTACATCAGGAGGTTCATTTCTAACCTCTCCGGGTGATGTCGGCCATTCACCCATCTCATGAAGAAAGGCATCTCGTTCATATAGGATGAAGAATGCCAACGTGCCTTTGACAGCATTAAAGAATATTTGTCGAACCCTCCAGTCCTGGTGGCCCCGGTTGCTGAAAAACCGTTCCTGCTCTTTGTACGGGCAATGGAGCATTCCTTCGGTACTCTGTTAGCATAAAATAACGATGCAGGCCATGAACAAGCCATATATTACCTCAGCCGAATGATGATTGGGCCAGAGCACCGATATACCGCCGTGGAGAAGGAATGCCTCGCCCTGGTGTTCACCATTCAAAAGATGCGGCACTATGTCACAGGACAAACCATACATGTGATCTCACGAGTCAACCCTCTCAGGGTCCTCATGACTAAACCAGGGGTACTCAGTTTTCGCCTCGCTACATGGGCAATATTGCTATCCCCGTATCATATGATCTTCGTCCCGCAAAAGGCTGTTAAAGGTCAGGCTCTGGCAGACTTTTTAGCGGCCCACCCAGGCTTGGAGTCGTCCAGATTATATGAAGAAATCCCAGATGAGGTCGCCGACTCGCATGCAATCTCTCACGATGATATATGGCGAATGTTCTTCGACGGCGCCTCAAGGACCGGACCTAAAGGCAACATCGTCGTCGTAGTCGGGGTGGTGCTGGTCTGTCCTTCCGGATTGGTGATTAATCGCGCTTACTCTCTCATAGAGCCCTGCTCTAACAATGTGGCCGAGTACAATGCTTTGGTCATTGGCCTCCAACTTGCAAGAAAGCTGGAAGTAGAATATCTTGAAGCATACGGCGATTCTCAGTTAATCGTCAATCAGATTCGGGGTTCTTACGAGGTTCGCCATGAAGACATGATCCCCTATCACCAAATAGCAATCAACATCATCGCGTCATTCGAGGGGTTCTTCATCGAATACGTTCCCAGACTCAAAAATATTAAAGCCGATGCCCTAGCTAGCCTTGCCGCTTCCCTAGCGGTTTCGAACTATGCTCGCCAGTCCGTGGATGTGATAGGCCACGAACTGGTCTGTCCCAAGAAAAATGTTCAATTCGTGGCGAGTTATTCCGCTAAGACGATCGACGAAGTCCCAGACTGGAGACAACCATTCATTGACTTCGTAGTCTATGATATCCTGCCCGAGAACCCAAAAGAGGCCACCTCTATCCGAAGGCGTTCTCTCAGATTCTTCTACGATACAGAGACGAAAATGCTGTATCGCCGATCCTACGATGGATTATTGCTTCATGTCTGTCAAACGCAGAAGCCAAAGAAGCCGTACGCGAAGCTTACGACGGTGTCTGCGGGGCCCATCAGTCTGGCCCTAAATTGCAAGACCATTTTTGCCGAATGGGCTACTACTGGCCCACAATGGTAGCAGATATGATAGACTGTGCATGAAATTACAAAGCTTGCCAAGTCCATGCGGACTTCATCCACCAACCATTCGAATTTCTATATCCGACAGTGGCATCCTTGCCGTTCGAAGCATGGGGAATGGATATCATAGGTCCGATTACTCCACCTTCCTCCCGAGGACATCGCTTCATACTCGTAATCACAGATTACTTCTCCAAATGGGCATAAGCTGTTCCGCTTGCAGAAGTAAAGACTTTAAACGTGATCAGCTTCCTCAAGCATCATGTTATCTATCGCTTTAGACTGCCCCGAAGGATCATCCACGATAATGGTCCGTAGTTTGTAAGCCACGCCTTCTATCAGTTCTGCAACAAGCACCGCATCCAGAATATTGCTTCAACGCCATACAATCCAGCAGCGAATGGGTTGGCAAAAGTATTCAACAAAACAATCATCAAACTTCTCAAGAAGTTCGTAACGTCCAACAAACGCGACTGGAACGAGAAGCCTGGTGAATGCTTATGGGCATACCGTACTACAGTCCGAACAACCACTGGAAATACGTTGTTTTCCCTAGTGTACGGGAGTGAGGCAGTCCTCCCGTTAGAAACTCAAATACCCTCACTCCGCGTCGCCCTTACTTACCAATTGACGACGGATGATAACTATCGTCGCCGACTACAAGAGTTAGAGGCCTTAGATGAAAAGTGCCTCCTGGCTCAGCAACGGATCGAGCTATACCAAGCACGCATCTCCGGAACCTTCAACAAGAAGGTTAAAATCAGAACATTTCAAGTGGGCGATCTCATTCTGGCAGTCCGGAGGTCGATGGTCATGACTCACAAGACCGCCGGCAAGTTCCAGCCAAAATAGAAAGGTCCATTTATCATTGAGGCTGTATTCTCCAACGGTGCTTACCGCCTCGCAAAACAAAATGGAGACTTGCTCATGTTGCCCGTCAACGGCAAGTTCCTGAAGAAATATTATGTCTAAATGACATTTTCCAGATCATCGAGTCATGTACCTGCTGGTACCGCTGAACTCGTATCACATTTTCCAGATCATCGAGTCATGTACCTGCTGGTACCGCTGAACTCATATCATATTTTCCAGATTGCTGAGTTATGTACCCTCCGGTACCGCTGAACTCATATTCCAAATTCTAGATTATTAAGTCATGTACTCGCCCGGTACCGCTGAACCCATATTCACAATCCCAGATTATTGAGTTATGTACCCGTCGATACCGCTGAACTCATATCCACACCGCTGAACTCACAATCTCCCAGATTATCGAGTTATGTACCCGCAGGTGCCTCTGAACTCACATTTCGATCACTCTTTCAGATAGAAAGTCATGTATGACCATACCTCTGAAATTTCTTCCTGAAAGAGATCCTCCCTCATGATCCACTACCCGCACTCCCAGTGCACAAAAAAGGGTAACAGATCCACAAATTTCTAAAACGACCATGTCGATGTTACCTCTGAGTCGTTTCACTTCTGCCAAAAATAAATCACCCCTTTACATAGGCTTCCATGTCCTCATTACCTCTGAGTCGTTCTATGTACCCCCCTTCATTGAGCCCAATCCTACCATGTCCTCATTACCTCTGAGTGGGAAGGCTCCGTCGAAGAAATCTTCATGCTTGCCATGTCCTCATTACCTCTGAGTAAGTATGTTGATTCCCTTTCGACTTATTATCCGTACCCACAACCGGAGTACACCAAGGATAATAGGTCCACAAATATCCTCCGTTGAGTCCACTCCTGCCATGTCCTCATTAACTCTGAGTAGGAAGACTCCACGGTAAAACCCTCATGCTTACCATATCCTCATTACCTCTAAGTAAATATTTATGTTCCCTTTCATCCTATTATCCGTATCCTGAGTCAAGGTACGCCAAGGATAATAGGCCCACAAATATCCTTTGCTAAGTTTCTTAAGGCCCATCATTTCTCATTATGCCCCGGGAGCCCAGCTGCTCCATGGCATTCTTTCTCCCGATACCAGGAGCGTCCACGACCACCTTACCATGGAAATGTTCTTGCTATCGCCAATCAAACTTGTTATCCGTACCTAAAACTAAGGTATGCCAAGGGTAACAGGTCCACAAATAAGTCCCCCATTCGGGGCAAACGCCACCATAACACAACAAGCACAACATGCAGTACAAATAAAGGATGGAATAAAACATACTCTTTTATTTGAAAGCAAAAAAAAAGGCATTACATGTTTTGGGACCACGTCCCTCTCAAAAAGAAAAGAAAAGAAAAGGAGAACAGAAACAAGAGGGAGAAAAAGGTCGACTATAGTTCGGCATTACACAATTCTAGGAGGCAGTTTCTCACCAAGGTAGTCCCCCGCTCAAGCCGCTGTCTAGCTCGGCATTCAGCCTCCTGGGACAACTGCTCCGTATCATCCAAGTGCATATATGCCCGCTAGTCATCCTCCATCTTCTTCAGGACAATTTCCAGATCAGCCGAAGCTCAATTCACTCTGTCAGCCTCTTGGATAATTAGCCCCCTTTCGGTACGGGCAGCCTCAAGATCAGACTCTAGGAAAGCTAACTTCCTCTGAAGCTCAAGGATCTGCTCCTGCGTGTCAATAATCCCACGGGAGGCAGTCGCTTCCCGAGCCGTAACATCTTCACTCTCGCGGCTCAACTCATCATAGCGGTCAGACAGATCGCGGAGGTCCTTCAGCATGGCCGGTCGGGTCTTATCCCGAACAGTCCTTATCTTCTCTACAGTAGCTGTGAGTAAACCGCGCTCCTGATCTATAGCAGCAGACATATCAGCCTGCCGTAACAACTGAAGCTGGTCTACCATCTGATCAGCCTCTAGCAATTTTACCTCCAGAAGCACGGCTACCCCTGCCCCACAAGGAAGAGTCTTAAGGATATCAATATGACCCTGGGCGCATTACCGGTCCAAGAAGAAAGAGGTCCCTCTTTCCACAGTAGCCACTATCTCCCTCTTCAGGTGACGATAAAAGCTGCCAACCACGTCCTGTAACGCTTCGTCCAGAACCTTAGAGGACGGCGTCAAAGGAAGCGTGGCTGGCAGCGTCGGAGGAGGTGCGCTAGAACTTGCCACCAAAGGGACAAATTCTAAGTAGAACGATGCACGAATAGTAGCTAACTCTTCCTCTGCCACTCGAAGAGCCTGTACACTTGACAGGGCAGAGAGGTCGACTCTCGGAGCCACCTGAGCAGAAGAAGATGCAAGGACCATTGTCCCCTGCCCCGGCTGTCCCACCACTTGACTTTTCGAACTCGAGACAGCGGGAGGCCCCTCAAAACGAATTGGAAGGGAGGAGGTACGCTCCTCTCCGCCAATGCCCCTTCGGCAGAGCCTGTCTCAACAATGTCCATCATCGGCACTGGAGAGGCAGGACCTGTATATCCAGAGGAACCATCAATCGACGTAATCGGAAGGACGTGATGATAGAGCAGATGGGCCTCCTCGCAAGTTAAAATTTGGCTTATCTTACCAGGGGAGGAGCATGGAGGTTGTAACTCGCTCGCAGCTGACGTGTTCTCCTCACCCGCGACCTCCAAGTTAAACTTTGCTGGCTCTCCTGTCCCAGCTACCCCAGAAGGAGGAACGATTCTATCAGCGTCATTTTGATGAAATTCCGTAATTTTGGGGATAGGTCTGTCGGAACCCCCGTCATCTTGAGTCATGACCTCGGCGAATTGAGATTCCTCTTCTTTTGACACCTATGGGAGGAAAGGAAAATGATTAAAGATCAAAACTGGAGGAAATGAAGAACTGAATAAAAATGGTAGTAATTTGCATTACCTCCAAAGCGGGGTCGACCTCCTCGCTTCTCTCCATTATAGTTAGCCTGCCACGTCTGGTCGCAGCCAATTTTCGGGAGTGAGGAATACCGCCAACAGGGGAGATTTGTCTACTACGCTTCCGTACAAAACCAGGTGCGACAGGCGGCTAATCCACCCCAATATCTTCCACCGGGAAAGAAGAGTCATCTGCATCACGCTTCTCGTCCTCATCATCCGCAGTGGTGGAGTCTGAGTCGGGCACTTCGACTCTATTCTTCTTCTTCTTCCTCGTCTTGGCCCATTGGGGCTTCTCATCTAAGCCAGTACCAACGATAAAACTAGTATCCGGGCTAAAACTAATAGGGAGCTTGTTTGCCATGACATGGTACAAGGCCGCCATATACAAATCTCTACCGACGCCTCAATGGCAGGAACGGAGAAAGTGGCAAGGGTATGGAATATATCATAGTAATGCCAGGCCTTGACGCCGTCAAGGAGGTGCCATTACCACATTTCTAGTTTAAGGATATTTTTGACATTTTTGGGGTAATTTAAATTTATTAGAATTTATTTGAATTTATGGGAATTTTTTGGAATTATTTTGGAATTGCTTGGACTATATTGACTTTGACTAGTTTTGACCTTGTAGACCAACCTAGAAGCTAACCTAGTTAGTATGGACTTGGTTAGGTTATATGACTCTAGTCTAACCTAAGCTAACCCTTGGTTTAGTCAATAGACTCTAGTTAGCAATAGGAATTAGAAAGTCATAAGTCATGACTTATGATTTAGAACCATTAATAAATTAATTCAAGCCATAGCCTTGTAGGTTGGCCCAAAGCCCAAGAATTGCAAAACCCTAATCCATAGACTCACTTGGATGGCCACCCTAAACACATTGGGAACACCACCCTATAAATGCTCTTTTAATTTTAGGGTTGCCTCTTTTTTTAGGAAAGCTCAAGTTTAGAGAAAAAGGTTTGTTCCTACTTCATTTAATCCCTAGAATTCCATTCCATTTCCTTTTTCATTCAAATCTCTTCCATTAGGTTTTAATATACCTATACTTGCTGTTATCGGAGTTTTATTTCAGTTTGGTATTGATTTGTTGGATTGGGACATCAAGGAGAAGAGCTCTACAAAGAGGGATTTTCCTAGAAGTTCAACTATAGGTAACTTCCCCATTTCTTAATGAAATTTCAATATCTTTATACATTTAGGAAGCCCTAGGAGTCCCCTAAGTGGCTGCATTGGTTTTGTGTCGAGTTGTATTGGTTTCGTGTTCGTTTGGACACGTATCAGACCTGTTCCTTAAGTGTTTGTCGAAATGCCACAAAGGAACTTTTTGGGTTATTTTTGAAATCTATTTTAATGGAAATTACTATTTTGTTGTCGCTTACATGTTTCTTATGGACTGGGGTGATTATGGTGTGGTGTCGTGTCTGTTTGGACACGGGGCTGTAGAGGACACGACACGCAACCAGGACACACGAGACTCGACACACGCCATGGGGCTATGACTGAAACGCCACGTGTCAAGTCTCACATGCCCACGTGGCATGTCGAGAGGGATATCAGTATCGTACTGATTTTACACTGTGCTGTGCACACGTGAAATCGAGCACTGATACGGCTCTCGTATCCGACACAGACACGACGTGGACACTGGCTAGTTGGCCTATGGGGTAGTCCTATAGGTGGGCTATCTAGGTGGGTGACCACAAGACACGTTTGTGTCCTATGTCGTGTGCACGACATGAGTGCACGTGTGCACGATACAGTGCAATAGACAGTGCACTGTTATGCCCGATCTGTGTTTATTTGTTTTGGACATGATTGTGTCGTATTGGTGGACACATGATGGACCCTGGGACATAAATACATTGTATATTTCATTTACCAAATCTTTATTTTGTGTTTAAATGATTTTTCGATAGGTAATTGTTAATTTACCAAATTCTGAATTGTGTATTGATTTCCTATTTTTCTCAGATTTTGATATTGAACTTTGAACATCAAATTAACATATTCTACACTGTTATTTACATGATTTAAAACCTCTAACTTGTACTTCTATATGTAATCTAGTTATATGTCAATTTTTGATTTATTTGGGACTGTTTTGAGTTCGAAAACGGGGATTGAAGGTTAGGACTGAAAACTGGAAACTCATGAACTGCTGTGAACTGTTTTAGACTGATTTTGAGTTCTATTATGAACCATGGAATGTTTCCTATGTTATATGAAACCTGGGAATGTTTAGGAATGAAGACTGAAATCTGGAATTTGTTTTATGGCTGAAAAAACTGAGATTTCAACAAAGAGTTTGATGTTTTCAAGGTGTTAACTGATATGGTGTTTTTCAAAATGACTTAAACTCTTATTTCCTGCACTATCTAATAAGTTCAGCCACTTAGTTTTTCCTGCTACACTATATACATTGGCACACACAGTTTTCCCCACACACACTTTTATATGTTTCACTCACCCACACAGATTTTCTTACACACACACCCTCTCTATATACCTATCCTAGTTCCCTAATGCAATATATATGTAATGTAAGTATATATGTAATGTAACATTCCCTCTCTATATGTATTCTATTTTTCTATGTGACTATATGCTAATAGATAATATATATATAGGTAATGTGAGTATATATAATATATATATATATATATATATGGTAGTTGTGTATATTGGGTATCTAGTATTGATACCTACATAGGATATATGGATTATACAAGTATATATATATGTCATATATATATACAACTTGTGTATTTACTATATATAGGTAAATATATACATGTGTTAAGAATAGGCCTAGGTAATGTGGTATAGCTTGGTGAGCCTAGATTAGGCTTGTACAGCTTTATTAGACCTAGTATAGACTAGTTTAGACTTGATAGCCTAGTTTAGACTTGGTTAGACCTAGTTTGACTATAGTTGACCTAGTTTGACTTCTAGGGTTGACCAGAGTTGACCAAGAGTTGACTTTGGCCTAGATTGACCTAGATAGAATCATGTAGAATGCATAGAAGGACTTCATTATACCATTTTGGACTTGTTGTGACTTGTGCTATTCGGATTAGGAGCCAGACACCACTCCTCGGACAGTACTTTCATATTGGACACTCAGATACCAGGCAAGTACATTCTCTGATCATTTCATATCCTGCTTAGAATTATTTCCTGCATTAAATTACTTTACTTGTACTGTCACGTTGGTCACACGGATTGGTACCATATGCATCCCTTCTTGAGATGTTATCCTTAGGGAGCATCGGGTACTACATGTTCTGTGCGTTTCACTTACATGGCGTATCACTATGCTTCACTGGTTCTTTGATCACTTGTGACATATACTCTTATGATCACAGAGTCTCCTAGAATCTCTTATCCCATTTACTGGGTATCCTAGAATCTCTAGAATCCCCATTTATGGGACATCCATGTATCACCCTTTGGGGGCCTTTACATGGAATCATAACATAACCTGGTTGGATCCTTGTATATTGATTGGGGGTACGAGGGAGTAGAAGTAGACATGTGAATAATACCCAAGTAGTATCTTATTAGAATCTCTTCCATAGTGTCTTATCAGAAACTCTTATGCCATTTACATGTCTATATTGTACTCTGACTCACTAGCCACTGTTAGTCTCTATTTATAGTAGATATTTCTATTATAGCACTCTCTCTGTTTACATACAGCATTTCTTTCAGTACTTGTATCTTACTTTACTGCATGATTATATTTTCTAACCTGCTATGAACTGTTGAGATGCACTGTACTCGCTCATGTCCTGACTGGACCTGTTGAAAATATTACAGAGGACGAGGAGGAGGCCTGTCTGGATACTTTCTATGGGGCAGCCTTAGATGACACTTGTGAGCTGGACCCTCAGGAGGACCCAGCTCTAGCTGAGGACATCACCCCCATTGCCTAGACTAGTTTAGTTAGGCTTATCTTATTTTATGTAGTCTTGAGACATGTTTAGCTAGACTTTATTCTGTTCTGAGTTGTATATTCTTTCATTCAGTATCTGAGACCATGTACCTCTGGATATTTGCTGGGATTATCTTAGACTACTTTATCATCTATTTTTTCCTTGAGTTCTATTTCATATCGTGCTATCTCTTCCTTAGTTGTGATTGAGTTTATTTACTGCTATGTCACCCCCATTCGGGGTGTATAAACTGTTTAGAGATATATTGTTAGTTGTATGTTGACCTAGGACAGCGTTCTACCGCCGACACTGCGGCGTAGGCTGGACGTATCTACGTCTCGTGCCCTTACTCTAGGGTGCGGGTCGTGACACATTTTTAGTGGTAGTCTATGCAGGTCTAGACTAGAAGTGTAGTGGTATTCGAATTAGAGTATCACTACAGCCTGCAGTAGAATATAGGACATTAATTTTAAGGTACTCAATCACTTTAGGAAAATTTCTTTTATTGCCATCTAAATCCTTATTGTCAGCTGATCCTTTGAATTTTAACTGTCTGCCTTTGTTATTTCGCTTCTTTCTCGAAATTGATACTCTTGTTTGTCTATCTTCAGGATGGTAGAGACTCGATCGCAGTGTACCATTCATGGGGATGCTATAGAGGGGACTGCTACCTCCCAGCCAGTACAGCGAGGCCAGGGGACTATAGCTCCTACCACCTCTGCTCGTATTGAGACCTCGGTAGTAGCAGGGGGTATGCCTCCACCGGCTCGGAGGCAGGACCAAGTCATCACAGAGGAGCCCTTCCAGCAGCTACCACCTACAGGATATGTGGATGCAGCGCAGATGTTCGCATACTTCCAACAGTTCATGGACCGGCAGTAGGCTCGACAGGACAGGGGCATGGAGCTGGCCCTTACGACGGTTGCAGCTCGACCGGTGGTTCAGCAGTCGAGGACACCGGGGATCGAGCAGTTTCAGAAGATGAGCCCCAGAGACTTTCTGGGTACAGAGGGGATCCTATATGCCGATGAGTGGATCGAGCATATAGAGGAGATCTTTTGCCTGGCCCGGATACCAGCAGATCTCCAGATTGAGGCCGGAGCTAGCCGGATGCGAGATCTTGCTCGCACCTGGTATCAGTCAGACCCCAGGTTAGGGGTACCTGGGCAGACTTGGGAGCAGTTCAAGGGCTTCTTCAAGAAGAAGTTCTTCCCAGATTCAGCACTCAGAGCCTTGGAGTCGCAGTTCGAGAGCCTAGTCCAGGGAAGACTCTCAGTGGAGGAGTACGCCGGAGAGTTTGGCCGCCTCGGCAGGTTTGTAGAGGGCTTGAGCGAGATGGCGAAGGCCTAGAGGTTCCGGAAGGGTCTAGTCAAGGAGGTCAAGTCCTTGACCAAGGGCAACCGGAATGCCACATTCGAGGAGATCTTGACGGGAGCCTTGTTGGCAGAGGATGATCTTGAGCTTAGGCTCAAGAGGGGCGAGACCCAGTTGGGGGCAGCAGCAGCAGTGGAGGCCAGGCCAAGAGGCCCCACTTTTAGCACCAACAGCTGAGGCAGTTTCAACCGTAGTCGATCCAGCAGACGCCAGTTCATCAGCAGCAGCAGTCGAGACAGCACCAGCAGGGTCAGAGATAGGGTGTCACTTGTGCCTACTGCAAGAAGCCTGGGCACGTCTTCAATGAGTGCCAGAAGAGGCTGGGCCAGTGCCTGGTGTGTGGTTCAGCATACCACCAGATGAGGGAGTGCTGTATAGTACGAGCAGGCCCGGGAGGAGGAGCTAGGGCTCCAGCAGGCCAACAGAGGGGACAAGCCCTGCCGACATAGCAGAAGAGGTTTGTCCAACACCAGCAGCAGGCCAGGAGAGGCCAGCAGGGGCGAGCTTTCGCCATGGCAGCTGGAGATGCAAAGATGATAGGAGAGCTGATTGCAGGTTCGATTCTTCTCGACTCCAGTCCAGCTTTTGCATTATTCGATTCCGGTGCTTCGCATAGCTTCATATCAGTATCTTTTGCGATTAGACATGGTATCATAGCTGAATCGTTGCCTAGGACTTACAAGATCACGACCGGGGGTGGCATTATCCTCGTGAGTGACGTTTGTAAGGGTCGAAGAGTAGTTATGGGAGGCCGTGAGTTAGAGGTGAGCTTGCTCGTAATGCCATTGCCGAACTACGATATAGTACTAGGCATGGATTGGTTGAGCAGGCACCACGCCAGCATTGATTGCAGAGGGGGTAGAGTTCTCTTCAGAGCGTCGGGGGAGCCAGAGTTCGAGTACTCCAGACGTCAGGCAGAGCAGAGCAGCGGGGTCTTCTGTGGAGTTTCGGTCGAGGAACAAGCGATTCCACACCCCTTGATAGCCGAGTATATGGATGTTTTCCCAGAGGAGTTGTCGGGATTGCCACCAAACAGAGACATAGAGTTCTCGATAGACTTGGTTCCAGTCTCTCAGCATGTCTATCGGGTGAACAACAGCGAGCTGGTGGAGCTGAAGAAACGGTAGATGAGCTACAGGACAAGTGCTTCATCTGCTCGAGTTTGTCGCCATGGGGTGCACCAGTGTTGTTTGTACCGAAGAAGGATGGGTCAGTACGGATGTGTATTAACTATAGGGCACTCAACAACCTCACAATCAAGAACAAATACCCACTGTCGCGGATCGACGATTTTTTTGACCAGTTAAACGGAGCTCGGGTATTTTCTAAGATTGATCTGAGGTCGGGATATCACCAGGTGAAGGTGAAGAGGGAGGATATTCCCAAGACCGCTTTCAGGATGCGGTACGGGCAATTTGAGTTTTTGGTTATGTCGTTTGGGCTAACCAATGCACCAGCAGTATTTATGAACCTTATGAACAAGGTGTTCCACTAGTATCTGGATCAGTTTGTGGTAGTATTCATTGACGACATCTTGATATATTCCAAGACTGAGGAGGAGCACGAGGAGCATTTGAGGATCGTGCTGGAGACTCTCAGGAAGGAGCAGCTTTACGGAAAGCTCTCCAAGTGTGAGTTCTTCTTGGACCGGGTGGACTTCTCGGGGCATGTGGTGACTGGAGATGGTATCTCAGTTGACCCCAAGAAGATTGTAGCAGTTGAGTCATGGGCAGCGCCGACTTCAGTTACAGAGATCAGGAGTTTCCTGGGGCTGGCAGGATATTATCGAAGATTTGTACAGGATTTCTCCCGGGTTGCAGAGCCGTTAACTCGGTTGACCCGGAAGGATGCTGAGTTCGTTTGGTCAGAGGAGTGTCAGAAAGCTTTTGATGAGTTGAAGAAGCAGCTTACGACAGCTCCAGTTCTGATATTGCCTTCAGGATCAGGTGGTTTCACTATTTATAGTGATGCTTCAGGGAAGGGGCTGGGTTGCGTCTTACAGCAGCATGGAAAGATGATTGCCTATGCTTCCAGGCAATTGCGTCCCCATGAGAAGAACTACCCTACCCAGGACCTGGAGCTGGCAGCAGTGATTTTTGCTCTGAAGTTGTGAAAATATTATCTGTATGGGGAGAGGGTGGAGATCTTCATAGATCACAAGAGCTTAAAGTATATGTTCACTCAGAAGGAGTTGAACATGAGACAGCGCAGATGACTAGAGTTGATGAAGGATTTTGACATCCTACTTCAGTATCACCCAGGGAAGGCCAACGTGGTTGCTGATGCCTTGAGTATGTATCCGACAGCCATGTGTTTGACCATGGATCGGCATTTGCTTGCAGACTTGGAGAGCCTTGGGATTGAGGTGATCGTGCCCAGAGTGCAGATGCAGTTGTGGGGCATGCAGATTCAGTCAGACTTGGTGGAGAGGATCAAGTCGGCACAGTTTGAGGACGTTGCTCTGCGGTGTCTCCGAGAGCAGGATTGCTGGAGGGCGAGTTTTCTCTTGCAAAGGATGGTGCCTTGAGGCACGGTTCCAGGTTACGTGTGCCCAGCAGAGATTTCAGGGAGCAGGTTATGCAGAAGGCCCACAGATCTCAGTACTCTATACACCCAAGTGCCAATAAGATGTATCGAGATATGAGGGAGCATGTTTGGTGGTCAGGGATGAAGCGAGAGGTGGCTCGCTTCGTGGCTAGGTGCTTGGTCTGTCAGCAGGTCAAGGCAGAGAGACAGAGGCCCGGTGGATTGTTGCAGCCGTTGTCCATTCCTAAGTGGAAATGGAAGTATATCACTATGGACTTTGTTTCAGGATTGTCGCGTACACCAGGAGGGAAAGACGCAATTTGGGTCATCGTTGACAGATTAACCAAATCGGTTCACTTCTTGCCATTCAAGGTGGGTACGTCTATAGAGAGGCTGGAGGAGATGTATATGCGACAGATAGTCAGGATTCACGGAGTTTCGGTCAGCATCGTCTCAGATCGGAATAGTCGCTTTACTTCCCATTTCTGGAGGAGGCTGTAGACCAGCTTGGGCACTCAGCTCAAGTTCAGTACTGCATACCACCCCCAAACGGACGGACAGTCGGAGCGAACTATTCAGACACTTGAGGATATGCTACGGACGTGCGTCCTGGACTTTGGAGGTTCCTGGGAGGATCATCTTCATTTGGTGGAGTTTGCTTACAACAATAGTTTCCAGGCCAGCATTGAGATGTCACCTTTCGAGGCTCTGTACGGGCGTAGGTGTCGTACACCCTTATCTTGGGAAGATGTTGGTGAGCGAGCTTTACTGGGGCCCGAGATGGTTGTTGATGCAGCCGATAAGGTGAAGCTCATCAGGGACAGACTTCGCGTGGCGCAGGACAGATATCGGCACTGGGCCGATAGCCACCGGAGGCCGTTGGAGTTTGAGGTACAGATTATAGTTGGACTAGATTTAGGTTTATTTTTTTGTGATTTTTGAACATGTTTGTTTATATTAATTGAGACCTTGCTTGTGATTAGGTCGAAGACCAGGTTTTCTTGAGGATATCTCCGACTCGTGGTACGATACGTTTTGGTGGAGACGGGAAGCTTAGCCTGCGCTTCATCGGCCCTTTCGTTATCAGCGGGAGAGTCGATGACGTTGCATACAGGCTAGACTTGCCGCCTGTGCTAGTGGGGGTCCACAACATTTTCCATGTATCACAGTTGAGACGGTATATAGCTGACCCTAGCCATGCGCTCGATCATTCAGAGATTAAGGTTGGGCCTTCTCTCAGCTATCCAGAGCAGCCAGTGGAGACTCTGGATCGACGGGAGAAGGTTCTAAGGAACCAGGTGATACCTTTGGTATGCGTCGCATGGAGGTATCATTCTCTAGGAGAGTACCTGGGAGCGGGAGGATGAGATGCGCGAGCGTTACCCTTATCTTTTTGGACCGTGAGGTACACTTTCTATCCTTCTCATCAGTTGTATTTCGCCTTTCAATTTCGAGGACGAAATTCTTTTAAGGGGGTAGATTTGTCACTACCACATTTCTAGTTTGAGGGTATTTTTGACATTTTTGGGGTAATTTAAATTTATTAGAATTTATTTGAATTTATGGGAATTTTTAGGAATTATTTTGGAATTGTTTGGACTAGATTGACTTTGACTAGTTTTGACCCTTGTAGACCAACCTAGAAGCTAACCCTAGTTAGTATGGACTTGGTTAGGTTATATGACTCTAGTCTAACCTAAGCTAACCCTTGGTTTGGTCAATAGACTCTAGTTAGCAATAGGAATTAGAAAGTCATAAGTCATGACTTATGATTTAGAACCATTAATAAATCAATTCAAGCCATAGCCTTGTAGGTTGGCCCAAAGCCCAAGAATTACAAAACCCTAATCCCTAGGCTCACTTGGCAGGCCACCCTATCCACATTGGGAAACCACCCTATAAATGCTCTCTTAATTTTAGGGTTGCCTCTTTTTTAGGAAAGCTCAAGTTTAGAGAAAAAGGTTTGTTCCTACTTCATTTAATCCCTAGAATTCCATTCCATTTCCTTTTTTATTCAAATCTCTTCCATTAGGTTTTAATATACCTATACTTCCTGTTATTGAAGTTTCATTTCAGTTTGGTATTGATTTGTTGGATTGGGACATCAAGGAGAAGAGCTCTACAAAGAGGGATTTTTCCTAGAAGTTCAATTATAGGTAACTTCCTCATTTCTCAATGAAATTTTGATTTCTTTATATATTTAGGAAGCCCTAGGAGTCCCCTAAGTGGCTGCATTAGTTTCGTGTCGAGTTGCATTGGTTTCGTGTCCGTTTGGACACGTATCAGACCTGTTCCTTAAGTGTTTGTCGAAATGCCACAAAGGAACTTTTTGGGTTATTTTTGAAATCTATTTGAATGGAAATTACTATTTTGTTGTCGTATACATGTTTCTTATGGACTGGGGTTATTATGGTGTGGTGTCGTGTCTGTTTGGATACGGGGACACCGCGCGCGTGCTTGGTTTTGATCTCCTGCCACTCGGGGGCTGTAGAGGACACGACACGCAACCAGGATATGCGAGACTCGACACACGCCATGGGGCTATGACTGACACGCCACGTGTCAAGTCTCACGTGCCCACGTGGCATGTCGAGAGGGATATCAGTGTCGCACTAATTTTATACTGTGCAGTGCACACGTGAAATCGAGCACTGATACGGCTCTCGTAATCGACACAGACACGACGTAGACACTGGCTAGTTGGCCTATGGGGTAGTCCTATAGGTGGGCTATCTATGTGGGTGACCACGAGACACATTTGTGTCCTGTGTCGTATGCACGACACGAGTGCACGTGTGCACGATACAGTGCACTGGACAGTGTACTGTTGTGCCCGATCTGGGCTTATTTGTTTTGGACACGATTGTGTCGTATTGGTGGACACATAATGGACCATGGAACACAAATACATTGTATATTTCATTTACCAACTCTTTATTTTGTGTTTAAATGATTTTTCAATAGGTAATTGTTAATTTACCAAATTCTGAACTGTGTATTGATTTTCTGTTTTTCTCAGATTTTGATATTGAACTTTGAACATCAAATTAACCCATTCTACACTGTTATTTACATGATTTTAAACCTCTAACTTGTACTCCTATATGTAATCTAGTTATATGTCAATTTTTGACTTATTTGGGACTGTTTTGAGTTCGAAAACTGGGATTGAAGGTTAGGACTGAAAACTGGAAACTCATGAACTGCTGTGAACTGTTTTAGACTGATTTTGAGTTCTAGTATGAACCATGGAATATTTCCTACGTTGTATGAAACCTGGGCATGTTTAGGAATGAAGACTGAAATCTGGAATTTGTTCTATGGCTGAAAAAACTGAGATTTCAACAAAGAGTTTGATGTTTTCAAGGTGTTAACTGATATGGTGTTTTTCAAAATGACTTGAACTCTTATTTCCTGCACTATCTAATAAGTTCAGCCACTTAGTTCCTTTTTCCTGCTATACTATATACATTGGCACACACAGTTTTCCCCACACACACACTTTTATATGTTTCACTCACCCACACATATTTTCTTACACACACCCTCTCTATATACCTATCCTAGTTCCCTAATGCAATATATATATATAATGTAAGTATATATGTAATGTAACATTCCCTCTCTATATGTATTCTATTTTCTATGTGATTATATGCTAATAGATAATATATATAGGTAATGTGAGTATATAAATATATGGTAGTTGTGTATATTGGGTATCTAGTATTGATACCTACATAGGATATATAGATTATACAAGTATATATATGTCACATATATATACAACTTGTGTATTACTATATATAGGTAATATATACATGTGTTAAGAATAGGCCTAGGTAATGTGGTATAGCTTGGTGAGCCTAGATTGGGCTTGTACAGCTTTATTAGACCTAGTATAGACTAGTTTAGACTTGATAGCCTAGTTTAGACTTGGTTAGACCTAGTTTGACTATAGTTGACCTAGTTTGACTTCTAGGGTTGACCAGAGTTGACCAAGAGTTGACTTTGGCCTAGATTGACCTAGAATCGTGTAGAATGCATAGTAGGACTTCATTATACCATTTTGGACTTGTTGTGACTTGTGCTGTTCTGATTCGGAGCCAGACACCACTCCTCGGACAGTACTTTCATATTGGACACTCGGATACCAGGCGAGTACAATCTCTGATCATTTCATATCCTGCTTAGAATTATTTTCTGCATTAAATTACTTTACTTGTACTGTCACGTTGGTCACACGGATTGGTACTATATGGATCCCTTCTTGAGATGTTATCCTTAGGGAGCATCGGGTACTATATGTTCTGTGCGTTTCACTTACATGGCGTATCACTATGCTTTATTGGTTCTTTGATCACATGTGACATATACTGTTATGATCACAGAGTCTCCTAGAATCTCTTATCCCATTTACTGGGTATCCTAGAATCTCCTAGAATCCCTATTTATGGGACATCCATGTATCACCCTTCGGGGGCTTTGCATGGAATCATAACATAACCTGGTTGGATCCTTGTGTATTGATTGGGGGTACGGGGGCGTAGAAGTAGACATGTGAATAATACCTAATTAGTATCTTATCAGAATCTCTTCCATAATGTCTTATTAGAATCTCCAATATCATTTACATGTCGATTGTACTCTGACTCACTAGCTACTGTTAGTCTCTTATAGTAGATATTTCTATTACAGCTCTCTCTCTGTTTACATACAGCATTTCTTTCAGTACTTGTATCTTACTTTACTGTATGATTATATTTTTTAACCTGTTATGAACTGTTGAGATGTACTATACTCGCTCCTGTCCTGACTGGACCTGTTGAAAATATTACAGAGGACGAGGAGGAGGCCTGTCTGGATACTTTCTACGGGGCAGCCTTAGATGACACTTGCGAGCTGGACCCTCAGGAGGACCCAGCTCTAGCTGAGGACATCACCCCCATTGCCTAGACTAGTTTAGTTAGGCTTATCATATTTTATGTAGTCTTGAGACATGTTTAGCTAGACTTTATTCTATTCTGAGTTGTATATATTCTTTCATTCAATCTGAGACCATGTACCTCTGGATATTTGCTGGGATTATCTTAGACTACTTTATCATCTATTTTTTTTCTTGAGTTCTATTTCATATCGTGCTATCTCTTCCTTAGTTGTGATTGAGTTTATTTACTGTTATGTCACCCCCATTCGGGGAGTATAAACTGTTTAGAGATATATTGTTAGATGTATGTTGACCTAGGATAACATTCTTCCGTCGACACTGTGGCATAGGCTGGACGTACCCATGTCTCGTGCCCTTACTCTAGGGTGTGGGTCGTGACAGGAGGCTACCTTCAAAACCCAGATAAGAGCTGGGACTATCCAAAAAAAGTTGGCAGTACCCAAACTGACGAGCAAACCTGCTGGGTAGGTAAGGTTCTAGGAAGACGGCATTATGATTGCGGTATACCAGGTGGGCGGGGCGTATGTTACGCAACCACAAGAGCATCTGCCCATCTAGAAGTTGAGGAGGACCAATACCGTCGAGATGAACGCCCGCTATTTCCTCAGCAGTAAAACGAGGAACGGATACGAAAAAGTTGTACCTATCTGCTCTAGCAAGCGCCATCCGGCAGGCAAGCATGGTATCATACTCCCAAGAATCGTTGCGATAACGGAAGATAAAAGCATCATCAATCATACCGTCTTCAGAACCCGATCTTATTAAAGACCGGTAGTGCATTAATAGCCACCCCATCAGATAATGATATGGCAGCTCAGTCCTTTCAAAGTCCTTTGTCACCTCGCAGGCGATGACCTTGGACATAAATATACGGAGGCCACGGTGTATGCTGCACACCATGGCCGGGAGAAGAGCTAGTTTCATTCTAAAAACTAGCTTCACAGCTGGAAGAATAAAATTACGACTGATTCTTTCAATAGAACCCGCTCCTCCTAAGACGACGCAATTCCTCAGCCATACCATCAAAAATCCTGCTAAGAGCGCATTCTCTGACAGCTCTTGGGTATCCTGATAAAAATAACCAAAAGAGTCGGTCTTACTTCCAAATCTGTCGCTGGTAGAGGCCACCCTCTTCGTCGACGACATTAAAGCCAGAACCGCCTCCCGGGATTGAGGACTTCGGGAAGTAACTCGGCCTGAGGCTCCCGTCGAGAAGAGATAGTTCACCCATTCCTTAGTATGGGGAGCATTCCCTTCTGAGCTGCTTTCCTTCTTGGCTATCTACTGGCACGTACTATAGTGGTACAGTATTTCTTGATAAGTAGCCACGAATCCCGAGTATCGTTCTTCCAGCTCTTCGAACTCCTCATTCGTAGGAGTATATGCTTCAAAAGCTTCATCCCCCCAGGAAAGTTTGGAAATCGCATGCATCTCATGGAGTGCCAGCCCCATTTCTCCTACAGGGGTATAGAAGGTTCCCGTACGACAGATGTACATCTCCAGCAAAGCCATGAATAACTTTTTGTTTACAGGTAAGCCATGGCTGGTGCCCCGAATAGCGTGATAGAGACCAATCTCACGCAGAAAAGTCTCAAACTTTCGCGAGATCCACATAGACAGATTGATCCATGAGGGGATAGGGTGTATCCAACTTGGGAGTGTTAACTGGCCGATTGGATAGGAGCCTTTCCGAGCAAGTTGGTTCAGGAAAGTATCGGCTGAAGAAAATGTGAAATTGGGGCCCGGCACATTCAAGAAAGCACCCGCGGCCAATCCCATTACATAACGGCTGGCATGCACCTTGCCTGCACATACTGACTTCATACCGTTGTTGTAATGGATGTCGCCCACAAACATCCCATTCCGGGTATGAGTCAAAGATTCTTCCATCTTCCTGTCCAGCGGAAACATATTGAACCAAGATAATGGGAAGTGACGCTCCATTTGAGGGATGCGGATCGCAATCCCGTTAGAGATGAATCACCAGTTCTCCGATATATCCAGAACTTGATTGTTCTTCACAGTCAAAGCGTCTCCAAAGAAGAATACAGGTTTCAGGTATTCTCCTTCCAACTTTCCCGAATTCATCATGGCACATAGGAAGTGGAAAGGTTGGTTCTTGAGGGCATTTCTCCTCGTTAAAGGCTCGTCACTAGGGAGCTGGTCCGCCACATACTGAACTATCTGATCATACTTATAGCCCATAGCGACCTGGGCACGACCCACCAGGGGTTCTCCAGCAGCGTTAACTGACAAATTCACTGAGACAAAGATAAAAGAAATAAGTTAAAAAGATGACTGACTAGTGCCCTCAAGCCTATGCGGCTCGGATTCAATGAAGCCTCAGGCAGCCTAACTCAGAAAAAAGCTTATGCGGCTCCGACTAGTGGAGACTCATGCTACAGTGACTAAACATAGTTATGCGGCTCTGTTCAAACACAGCCTCATAAGACAGAGTTCGAATAAGTTTAAAAGGCTCATACGACAAGACGAGTTCAAGCGAGCATATGCGGTCCAAATCAAGTGAGCTTATGCGGCCCCGTTAGAGACACGCTTATGCGGCTCAAATGCAGATAAGTTCATACAGTCCAAATTCGAATAGGCTTATGCGGTCCAAATCAAGTGAGCTTATGCTGAGCTTATGCGGCCCCGCTAGAGAAGTACTTATACGGTCACAACAACAGATCTCATGCGGCTCCGACATGGAACATACCCCATGCGGCTCGAGATGTGTATGCTACACACAAGAAGATGAAGGCTCGCGCATAAAATATACGACGTAGCCATGATAGTCAGGGTTCCAAACTCACGCAAAAGGTCCTTACCATCGATAGCGGGGTGGACGTCGGGGTAAACTATGGGTACATCAGCTGGCGGAGGAGCTGCCACATCCGTCGCCGCAGAAGCAGCTTTCTTACCATTTGCCGCCGATGAAGACACTGCCTTCTTCGCCGCAACAGTCTTCTTGGGAGCCATTACTATGATCAGAGAAGGAGGACGAAGACAAGAGGATTAGGGCAATAGCAGAAAGTAAAAGAAAGTCTATCCCAAACACCCTGTTATTATAAGCAGAACCCCAATGGACCGACGCATCGGTCCACGAGCAGTATAACCGACTCTTCGGTTATCAAGGCAATCTGATTATTTAAGGCTAGACTCTTGGGATCCTGCCCCAAAAAGCGGCCTTAGAATCAAACAGCAATTAATGCAAAAAGATTTGCACACGTGACAGAATGACGTGGCAATGAGCTCATACAGCCAGACAGCCCATGCGGCCAAAGGATCCATGCGGCTGATTGACCAATACGGCTGAGGAGGCTATGCGGTTGGGACATCCATGCGGTAAGGACATCATATGCGGGCAGCAGAGTTTATACATAGCCATGCTTCTTATTCAAAGTATTTCAATTTTGCAAATTAAAAACTTTGAAGGGGTCTTGTAGAAGCATGGAAAAGAATAAATAAAGATCCATACGGCCAAGGATCCCCATGCGGCTCAGAGAGCTCATGCGGCTCAGGGACCCATGCGGCTCAAGCGTCTATGCGGCTCTAATAGTTCCATGTGGCCTAGAGAGGAGCCACGTGGCCCTCAATAGATCTTTCCTTTGTCTTCTACTATATTTAATGCCTTGACGGCTGAAAGCTCTGACCAATGACAGAAAGATGCAATAATGACTCTGTCATAATGGCAGACTCCTAGGGAAACGAAGGATATCTCTGACACAATCGTTAAAACCTAAAGACTTTTATACGGTCTTGACACGTGGACAGTCGCATACGGCTCAGACAGAAGCCACCCATGCAGCTCAGACAGAATCCACCCATACGGCTCAGGCAGAGGCTACCCATGCGGCTCAGGCAGAGGCTACCCATGCGGCTCAGGTAGAGTCTACCCATGTGACTCACAAGGACTATCTTCATGCGGCTCACTAGGAAGTCATCCATCATGCGGTCGCCTACACTCATGCGGCTCAGATCATTTCCATACGGTTCAAAATGTTCAGAGGCCACTCCCAAGCAGCCTTGACACGTGGTCAGCCTTATGCGGCTCAGGGGGAGGGCAATCCTCAGGCGGCTCAGATTTTCTAAGTGGTTCGCGGTTCTGCCAGCGTCCCTACAGCTATCAGCCTAATAATAGTGGGACACGTGGCAAGATTCATTAACAAATCCTAACAACCAGGTTTAGTGCCATCCTCATAATTATTGGGATCAAATCAGATCATTTTACAATTAATCAAATTGAACACGTGGCAGGAGATCCGAGCTTGGCATAACAAATCATGAGGATTTATGGCAATCATCATTAATTACCCACAA
>JANAVB010025415.1:0-30955 GCA_029216955.1 Iris pallida
TAGAATAGGGGGTGTCCTCTTCACTTGGGGGTGCCAAATGCTTGTGTAACCTTGCTAGCTAGCTTCCCTTAGTATCCTCAATTGTAGGGGGTTCCAATGCAAGAAATTTGGCTCAATTTGGAGTTGATTTGGGCATTTGGGGAGGAATTGGGGAAGAACACTAAAGGAGGCAATTAAAATTTAAAAGGATGCTAATGATTAATGGGTTGTATTTATAGAGGGAGAATTGTGATGGCTGCCATTAGGTTAGGGTTAGGGTTTAGGATGAGTGGCTAAGGTTTCTCCAACAATTTCAAGCCAATCTAATGGCTCATAACTAAAGTAGCCTTCTTAACCTTTAGCCTAAAATATCTTTCTAACAAATATCTAGATATTACCCTAATTTGATTACTTAATGAAATCCCTAACTTAGTCTCTAGGGTCATGATTAACATCTAGATTAGGCTAACTTCTAGGTCAAGTCTCAATAATTTAACTAACACATATTTAATTCATATAATTTACAATTTATCAAAAAGTGTCAAAATAACCAAAATACCCCTAGGCTTAAAAGTAGAAATTTGAAATCCTAAACACAAGATTAGGTCTTCTTGGTCATGATTAGTCTTCTAGGTCATACATGACTAAGGTTACACTAGCAAAACACCAATTTCACATTTCACCAATTAAATAGTTTTAAAATAACTAAAAATCACCAAAAATATATATCATGACTAAAATCAAATATTTTAATGATTTAAAATACAAAAGTTCAAATTTCCTTATTTTAGAAAAGTGGGTGTTACATTCACCAAACTGCCGACAGGAACTCGAAGAAATAGGAAGCTGCAGTTCCTGTCGGGTGGTTTTCTCTTTCAAAATAGGCTATTCCACATCCAATTTTTTGGGTCGGATATGGACTGAAAGTGGGCGACGTGTCCATTGATAACCCATCCCGTAGAAGCCGTCCCGATGCTGCTCCCATTGAAGCATTCCCTCCGATGTGCCGAAGCCGTCTCGCCGCTGTCGAATGGTGGTGGACGTTGACTGCTGCTCCTGTCGAGAAGAGCAGAGTGAGGAAAAGGTTGTGAGGGAAGAGGAGGAAGATGTCGGGGCTTCGACAGCACGGGCTCGACGGAGGGACACGCACGACGAGATGGGAGCGGCGGTTGAACTGGGAAAGGGGGAGAAAGAAATGGTTGTAGAATAGGTTTAATATTCTAAGCTTTTAATTAAAGTAATTAACTTACTTAAAATGGCTAAATATTTGCTTAATATATACTTACTTAAAATGGCTAAATACTTACTTAAAAAGGCTAAATATTAATACTTAAGTTAAATAATTATTTATTAAAAAAACTAACCAAATAAATTTTATTTTGGTGCTAATAATTACTAATATTTAAATTAAATAATTATTTATAATTAAAAGTAAATTAATTAATTCTTATTTTTTGTGATATCAATTATTAATATTTAAATTAAAAAAGTTATTTACTTCCATATCATTATTAATATTTAAATTAAAATTTTTATTTTTTAAGAAATTTTAATATTAATTATATTAATTAAAATAATCAATAATTATTTGATAAATTTTATATTCTAATTTTTTAATCAGCAATAAAATAAATTTGAGAGTAAACATACCAAATTTACCACATTTTTACTAACATCCACTTTCAAGTTCAACAACCAACCAAACAATCGAACTCCTTTTCTGTCCACTTTCAACAACCTTCCAAACACCAAATCCATTTTTCTTCCACTTGTAGGAGACAAAAAGTACTACATCCAAACACATTTTGGAAAGTGCCACTTTCACACTTTCAACTGCAACTTATCATGACGTAAGTGCCACTTTCACACTTTCAAAGAGTTACATCTATACAAACAGTTACTTAGAGAAAAGGAAAAGCTACTCAAACATTCAATGATACAAAAATATAAGGAAAGGGGGTCATCACTTCTGCACTGTAGTTTACCACCATTTTGAACCCAATTTAAAGCACAGATCTGAAGAGAGAGGAAGGAAAAAACATTAGAGGAATTTTATCGAGAAAGAAAGAGGGGGTGAAGCACACTATGGGGGACGGCCGGAGCACGATACTGGTTCGCACCAGCGGAGCAACGGCGGTGACTGGGAGGGAGCCGCCGTCTGGTCGAGCTCGTCGAGGGTGTAGCGGATTCGGTTGCGGTGCAGCCACAAAATGGCGGAGGCAGACCAGTTCGGCTCGGCAAGGGGATTCGCCGCCGGCTACGAGCGACGGAGCGCCTTGGTCGGTGGAAGACGGGTCGAGCCAGGTCCTCACTCTATTCTTTTTCTCTCTCCGGGTGTGGTGGTTTGGTTATGATGGTGGGTGATGACGATTCTGGTACGGGCGGCGGATGAACGAAGAATATGGCGGAGACGACGTCGGGTGTCTGGAAGGTGAAAGTGATGGCAGTTATGGTTGGGATGTTTCGTGGTGGTGGTTTTCGTTGAGCTGGTCGACGGCTGGAATGTGAGTGGTGGTTGCAGTGGTGGTTCTAGGAGGGTAGCCGGAGAGTGTCTGGCCGGTCGGAGCAATGGGGTCGGGTCTGGTCTCTTCTTATGGTGGCGGAGGCGGCTGTGGCCGACCGGGCTAGGCAAGAATGGGTGGTGGTCTATGGCCGAGCGTGGTAGCACCGGAGCGGGCTGGATTTGGTCGGGGAGGGTGCCAGAAAGTTGGCGGCTGCAAGAGGAGTGTAGGAAATTATTTTAGTATAGTGGGGAAACCCTAAAAGCAATATATGTAAGAAAATTAGGAAAAATAATATAAAATCACTAACTACTAACATAATGCTAACCACTAACAATTTTCATTCGATAATTTAGTTAATTACTACAAATTATTTTGTGACTTAATTTACTATCAAAACAAGATTGTGGCCCACTATCCGAGCCGAAGGCTTGGAAGGCTAAACTAGGACCGATTCGGTCTTAGCCCGATACGAGGGGAAACCAATAACCTACCAATATCGAAAACCTTTTAACTAAAATAATTTAGTAAATAAATATTTTTATTATTTACAAATCATTATATTACTAATATTCGTTTATAAGAAATAAATATTTATATTTTATATCTTTTTTCGAAGTGGGCAAAGAAAATTTCAATTAGCGTAAACATATCACAAAAGGCAGTTTTTACAAAACCAAAGACCAACGAAACACTCATAATAATTCACGATCGAAAATGTTTTTCCTAGAATTGCACATTTTTCGAAGGTTCAGAAAATTCAAGTTCTGCAAAATACAAAATTTGAAAAAAAAATCCAAGAAATTGTTTAACGGAGGTTACAAATCTACCCTCCTTCAAAAAATTTCGTCCTCAAAATTTAAGGCTAGCAGAGGGATCAAGACACGATTAAGGGTTTAGTCGATAACTTAGGCACGATCAAAGAACAACGACTTAGCACGATCAAGATAATCAATTCAAAATTACTTAGGCACGACTAATGACTTTGGCACGATAGAATGGCACGATAGATTGTAGCATGAACAATATTGTATAGGCATGTTTTTGGAATAACTCAAGTCATTGAGGCTCGATCTCCGTGACGACTAGGAGAATCGAAGATATACTTGAAATTTAAATACGGAACGACTTAGTGGTTTTAGGTGAAAGGAAAAATAGACTCAAAGTCGCTTAGGCACGATCAAGACCAAAGCTTAGTTATGATCAACATATTGTTTAGGCATAAATCAAGACTCGAAATCGAGGTCTTATAGGCACGATCAAAATTTAACTAGTATGATTAATTAAGTCGTGAAATACGATCTGAGCTCAGTCATTATTGAAATTTTTGGAATTGCTAACCACTTCGGCACAATTTAGAATAGAGCGACGAAAATTTTAAAATCTAATCATGATTAGGAATGAAATCTGAGCACGAGTGACTAGGAAATCAATTTTTAGGCACGATAGAAAATTTATTACGTCACCGCCGCTGATTAGAGATCAAAAGTTTTAGGCACGATTTGTGGGTTAAGGTTAACACGCACAGTCACGATTATTAGAATCATGATCGTGAAAATCAAAGTCGTATAGTCATGCCAAGTCATCTAGGCACGACTAATCACGAGAATTTTAGATATAATCAGGAAATCAAATCATGGTCAGAAAAGAGTTTAGGCATGAGTGTTAAAGTCCAAACATGATCATAATCGAAATTTCAACACGATCATCGATAAGGTCAGTTTAACTTTGGTCAGACAGTATTTAGATATAATAGAGAATATAATTGAATTTTAGGTATGAGCAGTAAAGGATTGAAATCGAAATCACGGTCGGGTTTAAAGTCACTTGAGTATTATCGGTAATCAGAACTTGGCACGATAAGGAAGGTGACCCAAAATCAGTTAGTCACGATCAGGAGGATCAAAATTTCAGCGATATTGAATTTATGAAATAATTTAAGGACAGAGAAATCATCTCTTCTACTAGGATAGGAAAATCAAGATAGGATTGCAGAAGTCAAGTAATCTCACTCCACTTCAACTACAACTATATTATCTGGTCATAAATTCATAATTTTGTCTTTATCTTACAAGTCCAGACATACCGCTACAAAATCATGATCTCCAATCGTAAAAATCACCCCTTCCTATGACTACTACCAAAAATCAATTCTTCTATCTTGAAGATTGAACCTTTCCATAAACACTACAGGCTTGACCTTTATTCCAAGGCAGTGCCCATGAAGCATATTCTTTGTTGGAACCCAATTTTTTGACTTTGTACACCACTATCAACTTAATCATCTTGAAATCCAAATTCCTCCATCTTGTCTTAAATTGGATCCGAAATCTCTGAATCAGGTTTATAAAATATCCCTGAACATCCGTTCAAGTTACACCCCTCATTTACTCGAATATAATGCCTTCCTACTGTCACCTCCGTTTTTTGTATACGTATTTCCAGTATACGTGTACGGGATCCTGTCCAGTATTTTTACTTGTCTTGTCTTGCTAGCTGATTTTGATTTAATCTTATTTAGGTTGATCATGCTTTGACTTGGTTTATTTTGGGTTGGCTTGGTTTATTCTTTGGTTCATCATGTTAACCCCCTACCTACCACCATCCCCCTTTATAAAGCTACCTACTTTTCTCTCTCCTCTTAATTCCTCATAACTTCTTCTTATTCTTTTCCTCCTCCATTAAAAACCTCTCCTCCTCCATAGGCAAGTGCACCTTGCTCTCACTCAAAACCAATTTTGGCGGTTCTAATGGTTTCCTAGCATGATTTTCTTCCACTTTAGAACTTGAATTTTTTATTTTGAAGCTTGGATTTTTGTAGATCTAGAAAATTGCCTTTTTCAAAACATGAAGTTTTGATCTATTTAACTTCTTCATTTGCATGTTTTGATGGTTCCATGTGATAGAGAATTTCATTCTACCCTATTTTGACCTAAGGATGTCCGAATGTGGACTCCGAATGGAGAAATGGAGGAGTTTTGAAGTTTTTGGCCATGGTTCGTTCTTTCCGGATCTTTCGGAAAGACGAACAGTGCACTGCTTGGGCGCATGGACCTGTCATGCGCCCAAAGCATTTCTTCCAATGATGTGGGCGCATATGCCTCCATGTGGGTGCATAGGGTGCCATGTGGGAGCATAGTTTTGTGTTGGCGCATAAACCTTCACGACTTGTCTCCTTGTATCCATTCACCCTTAGCCTTTGGCCACAAGGGTCCAACTCATGCCTTGGGTGCATAGGACACCCCTCATTGGGTGCATAGGGTGTGTTTCCCCCTAGTGGGTGTATACTATGTAACCAGTGTGGGTGTATGACTTGGGTATGGCACATGGCCTTCACCCGTAATGCACAAACCCCTTCTCCATTCCTTGGCACTTGGCCATACGAGTGCCTTGACCATGTAGGCACCCATGTTTGGGCGCATAGGAACCCTCATGTGGGTGCATTGGAACCCCCATGTGGGCGCATAAGTCCCCTTCACTTGGGCACATGGATGCCCATGATCCTCATGCTTTGGTTTTGAATGTTTCGGCTTATCGCATCTTTTTAGACTTGTGATTTTATGCAATTTTCTCGTTATTGATCTTCATGACACGACACGACTCCTGCGTGCCATGGCAAGGCATGGCACGACTCGACACGGCACGACTTGTGTAAGTCGCAGTACGACTTGGCACGACTTGGCGTGATTAGCACGATTTTGTTGATCATGGCACGGCTTTCAATGTTTTGTTAAATAAAAAATCGTGGCACGGCTTGTGCAAGCCGTGCATTTTCTCTTTTGTCACAACATGTACTTTTCCTATGTATGCTCTAAGTTATGTTGTCTTCTTTACATCGGTGGCCCGTTGGGCGCACTCATGATATGTCTCTTTTGATTACATGATGATCTGCTATGATCATAACCATAATGTGTGAACACAAATGAATGGCATGTAATGAACCATTGGCGGCCCGTCGTGGCGCATCCCTAACAAGTAACAAGTACAAGTAACATGATAGTGGCCCTCGTGCACTCCAGACAAGAACATAACAAGTAATATGACATGATGGTGACCCGTTGTGGTGCACCCCTGACAAGTAACCTTAACATGTAATCCATGAACGCTGTTGTGACGGCTAACTGGATATGATAGTAAACTCTCATGACACCATGGGTAATTGTATTGAATGTGCTTGTAGAAGCTACTAGTTTTGTCTCGCATCATGTCTAGGACATGTATCCCTGGTTACCACGGTCAGGGATTCATGCTGAATCTGACTAGGTTAATGACTAGATTGATCAAGTAATTCATATAGAGAGATATTTTGGCTACAAGAAATCCCGTTATCTGAGCGTCTTCTCTGATGGACTTGTAGCCTGCCGTCGAGTAGGGCACATTTTCAGCCCACTGTCATGTGGGGCACTCCTTGAAATAAGTAATATGCATACTGTCATGTGTTGCACCTCAAGTCACCTAATAGGGTATATTTGTTTCCTGGGCGATGTACCCACTATTATATGAACCAGGATATATTTTTCTGGGCGATGTATCCGCTACCAACCCTTAAAATAACCTTGCGCCTGGACAACCTGGATTGTCTGCAGGGCTGTGGCCGTAGGAATATCTCATTACATCTTGCTAGTAACTAGGCTTGTGATAACCCTAGCTAGTTAACTATCAAGCCGTACTCTTGCTTGGCCGTGAATGTTGGATGGAGTCCCATCTTGTCTAGTCTTGTCTAGGCCCCTTGCATGCTATCTCTGGACATGATTGTTTATGCTTTACTCTATCGATAATTGGTTAGCGACTAAGTTCTGTTCAGGCGAAGGATTACAATCCCGGTCCTTGTTTGGTTTACGGGTTGTAACTTGGTTACTGGAATAGTCCTTTAGCTATCTTATCGTTTATCATCCTTTCTCTACTTATGTCTTATGCAATTTCTTCTATAATTTTATGTGCTGATATGCTGGTTTTAGTTTTAAGTGAAGCCTCATTTGTGGCACTTGCTCTCTCTGGGGTCCGACCTAGCTGGTTTTGTATGGCCAGATTTTGGAGAGCTACCGAGGATCTCCCAGCCTTCCTGCCAGATGGTGACCACTAGAAGAATCCTGGCAACGAGTGGATTTTATTTTGCTCGCCCACTCTATCGTAAAAATATTCTTTTGAGGCGTTTTAGCCGTCGAGTAAGTGTTAGCTCGTTTGCAACTTTATTTACTGTCTGTATACGGGCTGTAACATGATTGACAAATCCTAGGGTTTGATCATGTATGACTTAAACTCTTGCTAGTCTTCACATTTTGTATGACTAGCTTCATGATCATCTGAATATAATGTATGGATGCTTACTTTGTATGTCTGATGATCTACCATCTTGTTACATTTACTTGCTTGGTTGAGATTGAGACACTAGGCTTGTTCTTGACCCTAAGAGACTGATACTTGTAGTAACTTCATGCATCTAGACAGCCGTGACCGTATTGCAAGGTGGAGATTCACTTCAACGTACGTAGCTGGCTGTGTCTGTCCCCCGCTCTCCAGTATTCTGGTTCTGGGATGACACGGTTTTAGTGGTGGCCCATGCCAGTCTTGAAAATCAAGATGTGTGAGGGTTTTACCGGATAGATGTCTCAATCAGCGCTCGTCCTTGATCTCTACTCGTGTCTCTTATCTTCCTGAAATCTTGATCTGATCACATGCTTATATCCTTTATCTATCATGGTCCTTCCTTATTGTTCCGTATATCGTTTCTTCAGCGGCATTGTTCCTGGTCCTACCGATCGGTAAGGCGGTGCACCTCCCGTGGACCAGCAGCAACCTGGAGATCAAACCCAGCATTCAGGAGTAGCCTCAAGAGTCATGCCTACTGGGGGTCAAGAGCCACCAGTCCAGCCCGTCTAGCCTGCAGAGCCTGACGATGGCACCTTGGTGGGTCTTATCAGGACATTGCTTGCATCTCAAGATCGCTGGGGCGATGTCCTGCACCAGGTAGTACAGATGCCATGGGACGTATTTGTTATCAAGGGAACAGTACGGCTAGCAGTTTCAAGCATCTGAACCCTTCTTTTCTTCGATGGTAGTGAGGACGCTATTGTAGCTGATGCATGGCTCCAGGACATCAAGATTATCTTCGATGCAGCCAAGACTCCAGAGGGAGAAAGGTAGCTGTGGTGCGCCTGCAGTTATTGGACCTAGTCCGCACCTGGTGGGCAATGATAGCAGTTGTGTTGGCGACGCCTGTTCCATGGGCGGTATTCAGTGATAAGTTCCAGACCAAGTACTTCGCGCTGTAGCTCGGTACGACCTACAGACAAGATTCACCAATCTCAGGCAGATGAGCAGGACAGTTGATGGAGATGCGACCGAGTTTTCGAGACTGAGTCAGTTTGCTCCTACCTTGGTGGCAACCGAGTTCGATCGAGCGCAGCGGTTCCAGCAGGACTCTACCTAGAGATCATTCTAGTAGTGGAGCAGTTTGAGCATCGGACTTTTGATGCCGTCTTGCGAGCAGCGAAGAGGCATGAGTATACTTCGTAGAGGATTGTAGACAGAACTGGAGGACGGAAGCGGTCCCATGGTCAGATGAACCAGTCTTCAGCCCCGTCCTCGGCAGCTAGGGCCTTGACCATTGGAGCTCCGAGGAAGGCATCAGTTACGTCGGTTCAGCACTCGACCCCGACGTACCCTGAGCAGAAGCGGAGGCAGTCTTCCACAATGGGCTACACTCATTGTGGAAGCCAGGGCATGTTATCAGAATGTCTTCGAGCACAAGGATTGTGTTTGGCTTGTGGGGCATTGGATCACAAGATAGGGTCCTGTCCACAGAGATTCGGTTCATCCTCATTGACTCCGACTAGTCCCTCGGTGAGGGGACCAGCACCAGTACAGCAGCAACAGTACCAGCCGAGGATATTGCCACCTCAGGCCCAAGCATTCCAGCAGCAAAACTGCAGCAGTGTGCCCAGGCCCAAGCTCAGAATCAGAATCGCCAGAGAGGTTTCCAGCAGAGAGGACGAGCACCCAGATGACAAGGTCAGGTGATGGCTTTGACCGTAGAGGAGAAGTTGGCATCAGGTGAGGTGGTGGCAGGTACCATTCTCATCAACGCTTTTCCTGTATCAGTATTATTTGATTCAAGTGCATTGCATTCATTAATGTCTGTACGATTTACGACACGGATAGGACTGGAGCCCGAATCATTATCAGTAAGGCTCAATATACTTACTGGTAACGGTCTTGTGGGAGTAGATAGAGTGTTTTCCTTGTGTCGAATCATAGTTAGCGGTAGAGAGTTTTTCGCTAGGTTGATAGAATTCCCGATGGCCGATTATGATGTGGTCCTAGGGATGGATTGGTTGAGGGACCAGTATGCTAGAATAAATTGCCATATCGGCAAGATTATTTTTAGTATTCCTGGTGAGCCAGAGTTTTTATTTTCTCGAGGCGGAGTAGAACCTTCTTCTCCAGCATTACAGATGGCAGTAGCAGCAGTTCAGTTTTCTAAAGTTGTAGAAGAGTTTCCTGACGTATTTCTCGAAGAGCTTCCAAGCATGCCCCCAGAGAGAGAGATCGAGTTCACCATTGATTTGATTCCTGGATCAGCACCAGTGTCAGAGAGAGTCTATAGGATGACGCCTTCAGAGTTAGAGATCTTGTACAAGATTATTGAAGAACTTAGAACCAAAGGTTTCTTTCGTGCTAGCGGATCACCTTGGGGAGCCCCGATACTTCTTGTGAAAAAGAAGGATGGTACGTCTAGATTATGTGTCGATTATCGTACCTTGAACTTTGTAACAATCAAGAACAGATATCCTCTACCAAGGATAGATGACTTATTTGATCAGCTCAAGGGAGCGGCATTATTCTTGAAGATTGATTTTCGGTCAGGATACCATCAGATCAGAGTCAGATAGCAGGACATTCCGAAGACAGCATTCAGATCGAGGTATGGACATTGGGAGTTCCTTGTTATGCCATTTGGAACGACCAATACGCCAGCCTTATTCATGGACCTCATGAATCGTATCTTCATGCCCTATTTGGACCAGTTCGTGATAGTGTTTATAGACGAAATCCTAGTCTATAGCAAGAGTGAGGCGAAGCATAGCAGCATCTCCGTGTGGTTCTTCAGATTCTCAGAGAGCACCAGTTGTATGCGAAGTTCAGTAAGTGCGAGTTCTGGTTGGATCGAATCTCGTACTTAGGTCACATCATCACCAGAGGTAGAGTGGAAGAGGACCCCAGATGATAGTTGCCATAGAGACATGGCCAGTACCTAGCACTGTCGCGAAAGTTCGGAGTTTCCTTGGATTGGCCGATTATTACCATCGGTTTGTGTCGGACTTTGCTCGAATTTTAGCGCCATTGACGCAGTTGACCTGCAAGGATGTGAAGTTTGCTTGGACAGCAGAGTGTCAGAGATCATTCGTGAAGTTGAAGCATAAATTGATGACGGCCCCTATTCTCACTCTTCCTGATGGGACTGGAGAATTTTCAGTTTATTGTGATGCTTCAGACAGAGGATTAGGATGCGTATTGATGCAGCATGGTAAGGTAGTCCTTATGCGTCACGTTAGCTTCGTGACCATGAGAGGAATTACCCAACCCATGACTTGGAGTTAGCAGCAGTAGTTTTTGCATTGAAGCTTTGGAGGCATTATTTATATGGAGATCGGGTGGAGATTTTCACCGACCACAAGAGTCTTAAGTATGTGTTTACCCAGAAGGATCTCAATATGCATCAGAAAAATGGCTAGAGCTACTTATAGATTATGACATCAACTTGTAGTATCATCCTGGGAAGGCCAAAGTTGTTATAGATGCATTGAGCAGGAGAGCCGGAGTTTATTTTCTAACAGCGCAGCCTGAGTTGTTAGCAGATCTTCGGATGATGGGTTTTAAAGTTGTTCTTCCTTCCAGTGTGGCATTGATGGCCAGTATGCAAGTGCAGTCCAGTATAGTGGAGAGGATCAAGTTAGCTCAGTTAGTGGATTCTAAGCTTCAGCGGCTTAGGGCAGAATGTGTAGCATGGAGAAGACCAGAGTTATGTGTTCATGAAGATGGTACACTTCGACATGGAGGAATCTTTGTGTACTCAGTGGAGATATCAGACAGAAGGTCATGGCAGAATCTCACAGTTCTCAGTATTCGATTCACCCCGGTGGTACAAGATGTACCGAGATATCCGTTAGCATTTTTAAAGGAATAGCATGAAGAGGGAGATAGCCCGGTTTGTCTCTTGTTGTTTTGTTTGTCAAGTTAAAGCCGAACATCAAAGACCAGCTGGACTTTTTCACCTTTACCGACCCAGAATGGAAATAGGAGCACATTACCATAGATTTTGACTGGACTACCTAGATCCCCAGCTGGGAGAGATGCCATCTGGGTTATAGTCGACAGGCTTACGAAGGTATCATTTCATCCCTTTCTGAATCAGACAATCGACAGATCAACTTGCACAGATGTACCTCAGGCAGATAGTCTGATTGCATGGAGTACCAGTCAGTATTGTATCCGACAGAGGTTCGAGATTCACTACGCACTTTTGGCGGAGTCTTCAAGAGGGTTTGGGGACTCTTCTCAAGTTCAGTTCAGCCTACCATCTGCAGACAGATGGTCAGTCAGAACGTACGATCCAGACTCTTGAAGATATGTTGCGGTCATGTACACTTGACTTTGGTGGTTCGTAGGAAGATTACCTGCATCTCGTGGAGTTCTGCTACAATTAATTTCCAGGCCAGTATCCAGATGGCCCCCTTTGAAGCCTTGTACGGCAGAAGTGCAGATCTCCTTTAGCTTTGGATGATATCGGTGAGAGACAAATGCTTAGACCAGAGATGGTGACGCAGACTGTTGAGGTGGTCAGACAAGTCAAGGATCATCTTCGAGTTTCACAATATTGCCAGCGTCATTGAGCCGATTCTCATCGGCGTTCCCTTGAATTTTCTGTCGGCGACTATGTATTCCTTAGGATCTCGCCTACCCGTGGCGTCATTCATTTCGGCGTACGGGAAAAGCTTAGTCCTAGGTATATAGGGCCGTTTGATATTCTAGAGCGAGTAGGTGATATGTCATATCGTCTCGCTCTTCCATCGTCATTACGTGAGGTGCATGATGTCTTACATGTATCCCAATTACGACGGTATATCCCGGATCCGAGTCATGTCCTTGATCATTCGAAATTGGTTGTTGGTACCAACCTTTCGTATAAGGAGAGACCCGTATCCATATTGGACCGAAGAGAGAAGATACTCAAGAACAAGACTATCAAGTTAGTCCGTGTTGCTTGGGGTCATTACTCTTTGGGTGAGTCAACATGGGAGCGTGAGGATGATATCCGATCGCGATATCCCGATCTGTTTGACTCGTAAGGTATAATCTTCTTATGCCTTATGCCTTCAACTTCCTTGCTTGTATGAATGATTGCTTATTATAACTTGCCTATGACTAGTATAGCTTGTTCGACATCTCTAGCCTCTTGATTAAATTCCGATGACGGAATTCTTTTAAGGTGGGTAGAGTTGTCATCTCCGTTTTCTGTATACGTATTTCCAGTATACGTGTACCGGATCCTGTCCAGTAATTTTACTTATCTTGTCTTGCTAGCTGATTTTGATTTAATCTTGTTTAGGTTCACCATGCTTTGACTTGGTTTATTTTGGGTTGGCTTGGTTTATTCTTTGGTTCATCATGTTAACTCCCCTACCTACCACCATCCCTTTATAAAGCTACCTACTTTCTCTCTCCTCTAAATTCCTCATAACTTCTTATTTCCTCCTCCATTAAAAACCTCTCCTCCATAGGCAAGTGCACCTTGCTCTCACTCAAAAACAATTTTGGTGGTTCCAATGGTTTTCTGGCATGATTCTCTTCCACTTTAAACTTGGAATTTTTCATTTTGAAGCTTAGATTTTTGTAGATCTAGAAAATTACCTTTTTTGAAAACTTGAAGTTTTGATCTATTTAACTTCTTTATTTGCATGTTATGATGGTTCCATGTGGTATAGAATTTTGTTCTACCCCATTTTGACCTAAGGAAGTTGAATTTGGACTCCGGATGGAGAAATGGCGGAGTTTTAAAATTTCCGGCCATGGTTCGTTCTTCCCGGATCTGTCGGGAAGACGAACAGTGCATTGCTTGGGCGCATGGACCTGTCATGTGCTCAAAGCATTTATCCTACTCATATTGGTGCATATGCCTCCATGTGGGCATAAGGTGCCGCATGTGGGAGCATAGTCTTGTCTTGGCGCATAAGCCTTTACGACTTGTCTCCTTGCATCCATTCACCATTAGCCTTTGGCCATAAGGGTCCAACTCATGCCTTGGACTCATAGGACACCCCTCCTTGGGCGCATAGGGTGTGTTTCCCCCTAGTGGGTGCATACTATGTTACCAGTGTGGGTGCATGACTTGGGTATGGCACATGGCCTTCACCCATAATGCACAAACCCCTTCTCCATTCCTTGGCACTTGGCCATGCGAGTGCCTTGACCATGTAGGCACCCATGTTTGGGCGTATAGGAACCCTCATATGGGTGCTTAGAAACCCCCATGTGGGCACATAAGTCCCCTTCACTTGGGCACATGGATGCCCATGATCCTCATGCTTTGGTTTTAAATGTTTCGGCTTATCGCATCTTTTACGACTTGTGATTTTATGCAATTTTCTCGTTATTGATCTTCATGACATGACACGAATCATGCGTGCCACGACTAGGCATGGCACGACTCGACACGGCATGACTTGTGCAAGTCGCAGTACGACTTGGCACGACTTGGCACGATTAGCACGATTTTGTTGATCGTGGCACGACTTTCTGTGTTTTGTTAAATATAAAATTGTGGCACGACTTGTGCAAGCCGTGGCACACTTAGCAATGATTTGGCATTTTCTCTTTTGTCACGACATGTACTTTCCTCCATGTATGCTCTAAGCTATGTTGTCTTCTTTACATCGGTGGCCCGTTGGGCGCACTAAGGATATGTCTCTTTTGCTTACATGATGATCTACTATGATCATAACTATGATGTGTGAACACGAATGATTAATGGCATGTAATGAACCATGATGGCGGCCCGTCGTGGCACATCCCTAACAAGTAACAAGTACAAGTAACATGATAGTGCCCGTCGTTGTGCACTCCACAAGAACATGACATGTCATATGACATGATAGTGATCCGTTGTGGTGCACCCCTGACAAGTAACCTTAACATGTAATCCATGAACGCTGTTGCGATGGCTAACTGGACATTATAGTAAACTCTCCTGACACCGTAGGTGATTGTATTGAATGTGCTTGTAGAAGCTACTAGTTTTGTCTCGCATAATGTCTAGGACATGTATCCCTGGTTACCACGGTCAGGGATTAATGCTGAATCTGACTAGGTTAATGACTAGATTGATCAAGTAATTTATATAGAAAGATATTTCGGCTACAAGCAATCCTGTTATCTGGACGTCTTCTCTGATGGACTTGTAGCCTGCCGTCGAGTATGGCACATTTCCAGTCCACTATCATGTGGGGCACTTCTTGAAATAAGTAATAGCACACTGTCATGTGTTGCACCTCAAGTCACCTAATAGGGTATTTTGTCTCCTGGGCGATGTACCCACTATTATATGAACAAGGGATACATTTGTCTCCTGGGCGATGTATCCGCTACCGACTCTTAAAATTAACCTTGCGCCTGTTTAACCTGGATATTCTGCAGGGCTTGTGGCAGTAGTAATATCTCATTGCATCTTATAACGCCCCAGTCCCAAAATACGTAGGACTTAGGAACGTAGACATACCAGCTGTATTCATACGAAGTACTCTCCAATATATGGAACCCTCGTATGAATACATAAGCTGTAAAATGCAGTATAACCATAACTAATCTCATCCACAGAATAAATAGAATAAAGATCATATAATGATAATAATTTGTCTTGATATAATATGTTGGGCGGAGACAAATCTACTACCAACAAAATAAGAAAAGTACATAGAAAATGTAATGAGTGGTGAGCGAAACGAAGATGATCCAAGTGCAATCATCCTCGAAGAAATAGCGAAGATCATGGCTAGAGCTAGAACACATGCGAAAGACAATAGCACACACCTGGGGAGATAACCAGGTCCCCAGAGGGACGTAACAAGACACATAATATCATGCCATATAAACTGAATAAATATTGCTCAAATAAATAATAAATCGAATTATAACATGGTCCAATACGCACCTACTGAACGAGCGTACCATCCCCCCAACCAAATAAAGACAGGAGATGGTAAACTAATTCACGGTGACGTACCTTTCCATGCTATGAATCCAATATGGTATCCGGACCCCAACAAGGTTCAATACCTTCTCATCGAAGTAGTAAGTCACACCTACAACCAAACAAAGACAAGATGTGACAAACTAATCCGCGACAAGTTATTGTTCCAAGCCACGGTCAGATACAAGTACCCAAACCAAAAGTACTCGTACCTAACGGATAAAGGTGCCTAACCGTTCTAAGTGAAATGTAGTTAAGAACAATCTTTCCTACGTATGGGCCCTGGCTGAATAGGACCGGCGTAGTCCCCTTTGGGCACTAGAGGCCCCATCAGTAAGAGCATGACGTTCCGCATAATCGTCAGTGACCGTCAGTAATCATGGGTCATCAACCCCGTATCTCCAACGGAGAGTCCGGGTCACAAAGGAAGTGCATCGAAGCCCATACGCTAAGTAATTGTCCTCCCGCCCAATGTCTACTGTGTTGTATCCACAACACAAACCACTATAACCACTAAGTCAAAATAGCATGCAACCTCTATTAGCAGTTATTCCTATCGCACGGCTTGTACGTATTGGTGGACAGCCAATCATGTACGTCCGTGTTCTACATGGGACACACAACTTCGTGTTACAACGTGTCAAGGCCAATGAATGCAACACACTAAGGTGGTCCCTTAAATCTAGGTTTAATATGAGAAAATAATACATAGCAGGAAATATAAAAACAGTAAGTTCTAACAGTTATGCCATGTATCACAGTTTATTTTGCATAAAGAAAATAAATTATGCATGAAATATGAGCTAAAATAAATAAACAGCAAATGGCAAGGTGTCTTGCCTGATAGAACGCCTGGTGTGCTGTGATAATCATGGTGGCATGAACTGCGACTTTGGTGTAACAACTACACAAGGGGACCTCTGATGGTGGCACGGATCGTGTCATCGAGTCCAGAAGGGTTAAATCGGTTAGGGTGGACATAAGGTAGTTCGAATTTGGTGACAGGATGGGAATAAGAGGATTTAGTCACGGACAGGAGAAATATCAGAAAGAAATTGGATAGAGTATAATATATAGGTTTTTAGAAAACTATTTATAATATGCGAAAGCTAGATTTTATATGAGTCAAAATATTCTTAGGAAAAAAATACTTAAAATATTAAAAATCCTTCGACGCTAAATTACTCTAGTTTTAAAATATGATTCTATGTAAAAACTATACTCCATAAAAGAAAACTTTTTAAAGTAAATATTTAAAAATAGTAATAAATTATTTTGGCCCAAAAACTATATCTTTATAAAATATTTTAAAAAAATGGCTTAATATATTTAGAATCAAATCCAAATTTGAAATTTACATGTACGCAAACACCATAAAATATTTTTGCTATAAATTAAATCCTTGAATTTATTTGGTATACCTATTATTAAAACTAAGGTACTTATTACTAATAACACTATATTATAAAGTAGGTATACAAATACAATTTTTGAAAACAGTATACCATGTAATAATAATAATATAATGATAACTGCTGTACTAATAATAATAACATAATAATAATAATAATAATAATAATAATAATAGTGATAATGATCCTAATAATAATATGTAACTATATCACTAACACAAAAGTAAAAAAAACAAAACCAAATAGCAAAAAAAAAAATAATGAACCCAGTAGCAGTGACTACTGCTGTTCCCGAAGAAAGGGGTGAGAAAGAATCCAAGAGGAAGAGAGAGAGAGTGAAGCGAGGGGGAGAGAGCGTTTGTGAGCTCGGCGGCCGCGTGCGGCGACCTCGTGCGGACTTCGGTCGGCTGAGCGGCTAGGGTGCGGAGGCGAGCGGCGCGAGGAGAAGAGGGCTCCGGCGGGAATGGTGGTGGGCGGACGGCTGTGCGGCGATGGGAGGCGCTGGGAGGCTCAGGGCGGTCGGAAGAAGGTTCGGCCGGGGCTCGTTCGGTGGCCGGCACCGCAGCCATGGGCGCGCGGTCGGCGGAGCTAGGGCAGTCGGAAGAGGGTCTCGCGCGGCGCACAGTAGATGGCCGACGGCGTGACTGGTGAGGGGCGGTCGAGGCTAGGTCTCGCGGGACGGAGGAAGGCGGTTCACGCTGGAGGCTGAGCACCGGTCGACGGGAGCGACGGAGGGAACGGTAGGAACAGGCGGCCGGAGGTAAGGGGTGTGAGTTAGGGTTTTTATTTCTCTGGTGTTTGGTAGTGAACTTGGGTGGCAGCCAGCCGGCTTTGGCCGGGATGGCGGTGGTGACGATGGCAGTAGTTGGGATTTGGCCGGGTGGCGCGTTGGTGGCAGTGGTCCGGGGGTTGGTCGAAGTGGCGGCTTGGTGGAGACTGGCTGTGGTTGTGGTGGTTGGCCGGAGTGGCCGGGACAAGTGAAGACGGCGGCGGTGGTCGTTGATGGCAGGAGACGTCGAGGCTGGGCCGGGTGCCGGGGAGTGATGATGTTGGTGATAATGACGGTGGCGGGGTTGGGTTAGGTTAGGGGTTTGGAATTGATTGTATCGGGTCGTGTCCTGCGCGACACATAATAGGGTTGTGGGGGATAGGTGTCCGGTGTGTCGGACACGGAAGAGATTGTATATGTAAAAAAAAATAGTAGAAATAACTAGGTTGACACGGACACGATGCACGCACTTTGAGGATGGTTGAAATTTGTGGAAGAATAATAAAAAGTTGGAGGAGTACTTGCCTATTTATAGGATGTGGGAATTCCCAATTGGATAAGAGTTAGGAGTAGTTTGAAACCCAAAATAGATAATTCTCTACTTAATTTAAGATCAATCAAATCCAAATACGAATACAAATCCAATTTAAATCTAATTAAATCAAATTAAATTTTTAGTTTAAAATTGAATAGGATAAATCAAATTCAAATACTTAACTATTTAAATAAATCCAATATTTCAAATCAAGATTTAAATCTCCACAATAATTTCGAAATATATTTTCCAAAAATATTAATAATAATAATTTCAAAAATTATATTAATATTTTTAAATATCTTTTTGAATAATAAATTTTTATTATTAATAAATCTCGAAAATTATATTTTTATTTAAATAAACTAGCAAAATATTTATGAAATATATGTATGCACGAATAATAATATTTATTCTTAATAAAAGGCCTTTCATAAATAAAATCATAAATTTAGAAAATCTTGATAGCTAAATTAAACTATTAAAATAAGAAAAAAATGTTTTTATAAAAATATGTACGCTCGCAATTATTCGCGCTCGTCGAGCAATTACGAAAAAATAAAACGTCGTGCGCGACGTACAATATGACTACGCGACGTACATTACAAAATTTTAAATCGGTACCAAATTTAATATATAAGAAAATAGTAGAAATTTAAGGGTTTTACATCCTACCCAACTTAAAAGAATTTTGTCCTAAAATTAAGAATTAGCAGGGGGGTGAGAGGACACAAGGGGGTATCGATGGGGAACAAACAATGACAATGTTTCAACAAAATCATGTCGTAAGAAATCGCGATCTATATCGTAGAAAAATAATACGGTATGGTCATGGGTAATGAATGAGGGTCACGATTAAGAGAACGAAATAGATTCGCTTTAATTAAGCGATTAGAGGGTCTTGATAGGGGTCGAGTAGTTTAGAATGAAGATATAGCAACATTGAGTAAGAATGGTCATAGCCGATAGGAAGGCTAGAGAAAGTTCTAGTATAACGCCTTCGTCCTCCTAAAATAGATGAAGGCGAAGGCAATATAGAGTTTGAAGGAGGCATTATCGAATACGAATACATGATTCAAAGACGATCGAATAATTTCAAAAGAATTGTCAAGGCAGTCGTGGATGGGATTGTAAGGGCCAAGTTAAATTATGTTCCCATCCACGTAGAGTAATCGACAAAGGCGAACCAAAGTGCACTTGGTTGATCAGACCATTATGCACCGGTTCTGATTAGACAATAGGCTAGTGAGCGCTCAATAGCATATATCATGAACAAACTCGATAAGGAATAAGCTTTTAAAAACTAGGCTACATCAGCATCATTAGTCAAAATGGTAAATTATAGGTACAAGAGATTAAGATTTAAAGAAGGTAGAATGATTCTAAGTCATACAGTCGTCCTATAGTCTTCTTGTCCAAGTCCTTGGTTGGCTAGACGGGTTAGGTCCTCTAGATTCTAGGATCTAAATAAGCTTGCTAATATAGGTCACTAGGTCAAAGGGGTTGCTAGTTCATAAGGTATTCTACCCAACTTAAGAATTAAACTAATTGGGTTTTGGGACAACTAACTAGTAGGGTCAATCTCTAGCAAGCACGAAGGGAAGATAAGAATAGGGATGGAAGGAAGTAAGCAAGATGCAATTGATGAGTCAAACGGTAGATAAAATCAAGAAAAGGGTCAAGTATGTGGATGAGATCCTAGACTTCTAATCCTATATGCAGGCTTGCTTGGTACGGTAAAGTAACCAAACAATTTATCTTGACCTGCATGGGCCACCACAAAAACATGTAACGCCCCAGTCCCAAAATACGTAGGACTTAGGAACGTAGACATGTCAGCTGTATTTATACGAAGTACTCTCCAATATATGGAACCCTCGTATGAATATATAAGCTGTAAAATGCAGTATAACCATAACTAATCTCATCCACACAGAATAAATGGAATAAAGATCATATAATGAGAATGAATTTGTCTTGATACAATATATTGGGCGGAGACAAATCTACTACCAACGAAATAAGGAAAAGTACATAGAAAATGTAATGAGTGGCGAGCGAAGCGAAGACGATCCAAGTGCAATCATCCTCGAAGAAATAGTGAAGATCACGGCTAGAGCTAGAACACCTGCGAAAGACAATAGCACACACCTGGGGAGATAACCAGGTCCTCAGAGGGACGTAACAAGACACATAATATCATGTCATATAAACTGAATAAATATTGCTCAAATAAATAAGTAAATCGAATTATAACATGGTCCAATACGCACCTACTGAACGAGCGTACCATCCCCCCAACCAACAAGGACAGGAGATGGTAAACTAATTCACGGTGACGTACCTTTCCATACTATGAATCCAATTTGGTATTCGGACCCCAACAAGGTTCAATACCTTCTCATCGAAGTAGTAAGTCACACCTACAACCAAACAAGGACAAGATGTGACAAACTAATCCGCGACAAGTTATTATTCCAAGCCACGGTCAGATACAAGTACCCAAACAAAAAGTACTCGTACCTAACGGATAAAGGTGCCTAACCGTTCTAAGTGAAATGTAGTTAAGAACAATCCTTCCTACGCATGGGCCCTGGCTGAATAGGATCGGCGTAGTCCCCCTTGGACACTAGAGGCCCCATCAGTAAAAGCATGACGTTTCGCAGAATCGTCAGTGGCCGTCAGTAATCATGGGTCATCAACCCCGTATCTCCAGCGGAGAGTCCGGGTCATAAAAGAAGTGCATCGAAGCCCATACGCTAAGGAATTGTCCTCTCCGCCCAATGCCTACTGTGTTGTATCCACAACACAAACCACTATAACCACTAAGTCAAACTAGCATACAACCTCTATTAGCGGTTATTCCTATCGCACGGCTTGTACGTACTGGTGGCCAGCCAATCACGCACGTCCGTGTTCTACATGCGACACACAACTTCGTGTTACAACGTGTCAAGGCCAACGAATACAACACACTAAGGTGGTCCCTTAAATCTAGGTTTAATGTGAGAAAATAATACATAGCAGGAAATATAAATGAACAGTAAGTTCTAACAGTTATGCCATGTATCACAGTTTATTTTACATAAAGAAAATAAATAATGCATGAAATATGAGCTAAAATAAATAAACAGTAAATGGCAAGGTGTCTTGCCTGATAGAGCGCCTAGTGTGCTCCGATAATCATGGTGGCATGAACTGCGACTTTAGTGTAACAACTACACAAGGGGACCTCTGATGGTGGCACAGATCGTGTCATCGAGTCCAGAAGGGTCAAATCGGTTAGGGTGGACATAAGGTAGTTCGGATTTGGTGACAGGATGGGAATAAGAGGATTTAGTCACGGACAGGAGAAATATCAGAAAGAAATTGGATAGAGTATAATATATATAGGTTTTTAGAAAACTATTTATAATATGCGAAAGCTAGATTTTATATGAGTCAAAATATTCTTAGAAAAAAATACTTAAAATATTAAAAATCCTTCGACCCTAAATTACTCTAGTTTTAAATATGATTCTATGTAAAAACTACACTCCATAAAAGAAAACTTTTTTCAAGTAAATATTTAAAAATAGTAATAAATTATTTAGGCCCAAAAACTATATCTTTATAAAATATATTTTAAAAAAATGGCTTAATATATTTAGAATCAAATCCAAATTTGAAATTTACATGTACGCAAAACACCATAAAATATTTTTGCTATAAATTAAATCCTTGAATTTATTTGGTATACCTATTATTAAAACTAAGTAATGATACTTATTACTAATAACACTATAATATAAAGTAGGTATACAAATACAATTTTTGAAAACAGTATACCATGTAATAATAATAAATATAATGATAACTGCTATACTAATAATAATAATAATAATAATAATAATAGTGATAATGATCCTAATAATAATATGTAACTATATCACTAACACAAAAGTAAAAAAATAAAACCAAATAGCAAAAAAAATAAAAAAAATAAAAACAATGAACCCAGCAGCAGTGACTACTGCTGTTCCCGAAGAAAGGGGTGAGAAAGAATCCAAGAGGGAGAGACAGAGAGAGTGAAAAGAGGGGAAGAGAGAGCGTTTATGAGCTCGGCGGCCGCGTACGGCGACCCCGTACGGACTTCGGTCGGCTGAGCGGCTAGGGTGCAGAGGCGAGCGGCGCGAGGAGAAGGGGGCTCCGACGGGATAGTGGTGGGCGGACGGCTGTACGGCGATGGGAGGCGCTGGGAGGCTCAGGGCGGTCGGAAGAAGAGTTCAGCCGGGGCTCGTTCGGTAGCCGGCACCGCAGCCATGGACGCGCGGTCGGCAGAGCTAGGGCAGTTGGAAGAGGGTCTCGCGCGACGCACAGTAGATGGCCGGCAGTATGACTAGTGAGGGGCGGTCGAGGCTGGGTCGCACGGGGCAGAGGAAGGCGGTTCACGCTGGAGGCTGAGCTCCGGTCGACAGGAGCGGCGGAGGAACGGTAGGAGGAGGCGGCCGGAGGTAAAGGGTGTGATTTAGGGTTTTTATTTCTCTGGTGTTTGGTGGTGAACTTGGGTGGCGGCCGGCCGGCTTTGGCCGGGATGGCGGTGGTAACGATGACAGTGGTTGGGCTTTGGCCGGGTGGCGGGTTGGTGGCAGTGGTCCCGGGGTTGGTCGAAGTGGGGGCTTGGTGGAGACTGGCTGTGGTTGTGGTGGTTGGCCGGAGTGGCCGGGATAAGTGAAGACGGCGACGGTGGTCGTTGATGGCAGGAGACGTCGAGGCTGGGCCGGGCGCCGGGGAGTGATGGTGTTGGTGATAATAACGGTGGCGGGGTTGGGTTAGGTTAGGGGTTTGGAATTGATTGTATCGGGTCGTGTCCTGCGCGACATATAGGCTTGTGGGGGATGGGTGTCCGGTGTGTCGGACATGGAAGAGATTGTATATGTAAAAGAAAAAAATAGTGGAAGTAACTAGGTTGACACGGACACGATGCACGCACTTTGAGGATGGTAGAAATTTGTGGAAGAATAATAAAAAGTTGGAGGAGTACCTGCCTAGGATGTGGGAATTCCCAATTGGATAAGAGTTAGGAGTAGTTTAAAACCCAAAATAGATAATTCTCTACTTAATTTAAGATCAATCAAATCCAAATACGAATCCAAATCCAATTTAAATCTAATTAAATCAAATTAAATTTTTAGTTTAAAATTGAATAGGATAAATCAAATTCAAATACTTAACTATTTAAATAAATCCAACATTTCAAATCAAGATTTAAATCTCCACAATAATTTCGAAATATATTTTCCAAAAATATTGATAATAATAATTTTGAAAATTACATTAATATTTTTAAATATCTTTTTGAATAATAAATTATTATTATTAATAAATCTCGAAAATTATATTTTTATTTAAAATAAACTAGCAAAATATTTATGAAATATATGTATTCACAAATAATATTATTTATTCTAAATAAAAGGCCTTTCATAAATAAAATCATAAATTTAGGAAATCTTGATAGCTAAATTAAACTATAAAAATAAGAAAAAATGTTTTTCTAAAAATATGTACGCTCGCAATTATTCGCGCTCGTCGAGCAATTACGAAAATAACAAAACGTCGTGCGTGACGTACAATACGACTACGCGACGTACATTACAAAATTTTAAATCGGTACCAAATTTAATATATAAGAAAATAGTAGAAATTTAGGGGTTTTACACATCTTGCTAGTAACTAGGCTTGTGATAACCCTAACTAGTTAACTATCAAGCCGTACTCTTGCTTGGCCGTGAATGTTAGATGGAGTTCCATCTTGTCTAGTCTTGTCTAGGCCCCTTGCATGGCCATCTCTGGGCATGATAGTTTATGATTTACTCTATCGATAATTGGTTAGAGGCTAAGTTCTGTTCAAGCGAAGGGTTACAACCTCGATCCTTGTTTGCTTTACGGGTTGTAACTTGGTTACCGGAATAGTCCTTTAGCTATCTTATCGTTTATCACCCTGTTATCTCTACTTATGTCTTATGCAATTTCTTCTATAATTTTATGTGCTGATATGCTGGTTTTAGTTCTTATGTGAAGCCTCCTTTGTGTAACTTGCTCTTCTGGGATCTGACCCATAGTTTTGTATGGCCAGATTTTGAAGCAGCTACCGACGAACTCCCAGCCTTCCTGCTAGATGGTGACCACTAGAAGGAATCCTGACAACGAGTGGGTTTTATTTTGCTCTCCCACTCTATCGTAAAAATATTCTTTTGAGGCGTTTAGCCGTCGAGTAAGTGTTAGCTCGTTTGCAACTTTATTTACTGTCTGCCTACGGGCTGTAACATGATTGACAAATCCTAGGGTTAATCATGTATGACTTAAACTCTTGCTAGTCTTCATATATTGTATGACTAGCTTCATGATCATCTGAATATGTAATGTATGGGACGCCTTACTTTGTATGTCTGATGATCTACCTTCTTGTTACATTTACTTGCTTGCTTGAGATTGAGACACTAGGCTTGTTTTTGACCCTAAGAGACTGATGGCTTGTAGTAAACCCTCATGCATCTAGATAGCCGTAACCGTATTGCGAGGTGGAGATTCACTTCAACGTACATAGTTGGCTGTGTCTGTCCCCCGCTCTCCAGTATTCTGGTTCTGGGGCATGACACCTACCATATATAAAAATTGATTTTCTATTATTTCAATTATCAACCTTCATAATTTCCTTTAACTTACACCTTCAAATATTATCCTTATTAAATTTAGAATTCTCACCAAAAATCTCTAACATTTTCCTTTAACTCAAAATTCTGTGTTCTATCGATTCACAATCATTCTTACCAATCCTTGTTCTATTTTATGTCGTCACCGCATATAGTCATAAGCTTCCTTCCATATATTCGAATTCCAATTTTGGTATCTTATCTTAATTTCCTAAGGTAATATCCCAAGGAATAGTAACTCTAAATTCTCAAGAATCAACGCCCTCGAATATCCTTGTTAGTTATAAAAGTACAACTACAAAATATTGCAGTTTTCACCATTAATGTATATTCTATTGTTCTTCTTACTCGAAATCCTCCTACATTCTTTCCAAACAATCCATATTCGATTCCTCTAAGTGCAATTGTTTCCAAATGATAATATCGGTCTCTTATTGTTTCTAGTGTCAGTCATATCATTGTCCTACCAATTCTATCTCAAAGTCCAATATTTTATATTTCTACGAAGATTACCATATGATAACAACTTACTTCCTTTCGAGCTAGACGATTTACAATACTTCCTCGACCTTTCCCAAGTAAAAATATACGAGAATTCAAAAAGAGTTCAAAGTGTAGCCGATAGAAGTAGATATGAGATAGTTGATTGATGTAATTTGGACAGAGTTAATCAAGACGAAGAAATAATCGTAAGACAAAGAAATAATGATAAAAATTGGTTCTTGCTCATCTGGTCATAAAAAAGTGAACCAATTTAAGATATGATCTGATAACTATATACGTCTTCCTAAAATTATGCTGGCAGAATTTTTGCCATGCTAGTAAGCATAACTGCAATAACGATAGAGTCCATAACTAAGTTATGTACCCTATAATCATGTTATCTAGAATTATCGCCATGCCAACCGGTATGGCTGCGAAAAAATTTAAATTCAATAACTAGGATAAGTATACCCTAAATTAGGCTCTATATTTTTGTCTTACCAGCTAATATGGCTGCGATAAATTCTCAACTCCATAACTAAAGCAGACATCTACCTTTCTTACTGTCTTCATCAAATATGTTATCAGAACATACCTTAATTTAATCCATAAAATTTATCCAGATACAAATCAAAGTCAACAATGAACAACATGAATCAAATTCAACAACGAATTAAGGAAGAGTAAATAAAAACAAGCGAAAACAGATTTCGAGGTTGGATTTAGAGTGAGGTTCTCAGGAGTCACCTCTAAAATAATATCCTGGTCAAAATTCAAAATTCCTTGAATATAATCTAAAACAAATCTCAACCTTTATATATAAATTGGCTAATCATTCCTCTTAACCCGATTGTGATATAAGTTTACTCCTACCTTCTAGTTCTTTCTATAGGGTCCATAAACTCATCCTAATGCAATAAAAGGGTTTAACAACGGACATATATTCAAAATCAGGACGAGCAAAAGCAAGTGGGAATAGACTCAAAAGAGTTTGAAATAAGATTCTCAGAGGTCATCCTTGGAAACTATCAAGAGTTCCTAATATGCGATTGACCACCAAAATCCTTAAATATTCCATGACTCAAATATTAATCCTAGGGCAGGCTCGCAGTAGTGCGGCTAAGCCTAAGTACTACTACGACTTCGTACTAGTTGCGAAGACGACCTGCATGGTCTACCATAAAATGTATCACAACCCACACCCGAATATTTTGGCACGAGCGTGTGGGCCACGTCCAGCCTATACCGCAGTATCGACAGTAGAACGATGTCAAGTACCCAATAAATATCTACAACATCTAGATGATCCATGAAAATAAATGTACTCAAATCATACTACTAACGACTAAGGAAGATATGAAATAGAAAGGATACCAAATAACGCTGAAACAACCAAAGTCTATAAATGAATATACAAGACCAGAATGTATCGGAGACAAATATAATAACGAAACAAAAATCAAACTACAAGGGCCTAGAACTCCCGGAAGACAACTCACGGTGAATAGAACATCGAGATCCATCTCAGCTAGCATTATCATGTGGTCCAATAATGTGGAGACATAACAACTCCTAAAAATATGGTTATCCAGTCAGGATTGGAGTGAAGCACATAACTCTAAAAGCAGTTCCATGGCATGGTAGAAAATATAGAACTAGCAATAGAATAAAATACATAACATTCTGGAAAGAAAATACAGAAAATAGAGAAATAGCATCATAAAGATATAAGGAATACTGAGTACATGAATAAAATAGTGTACCTGGTAAACTATAATAATATAAGTGATTTAGAGCATAAGACAGTTTTGTGATTGGTTTAGGTTGCACATGATTATTCTAAGGTAACTCGATTATACGTGAAGGCATAATCGACATATACATGAGTACACTAGAGGGATTTAATCATATAACCACTTCTACTCCACCTACCCCAATCAATACATAAGGATCCGATCATATTACATTACATACATGATTGCTAGTTTGAATATAAAGCATATGTGAGCACATACGTGTATATGAGAGCACATAAATGTGTAATATAATACGAATACAAGGAGTACAAGATGTACATGATAAAGTACATGAACCTGAAATACCTGATGCACCCATTAAGGGGATAACATCTCATCACAAGATCCATATAGTAATGGTCCGTGATAACAATGGGTCAACATCAAATAAAGTAGTTTAGAGCAGGCAATAAAAATACTACCATAATGAAAACAATTAGAGAATGTACTCGTCTGAAATGGTTGGAGTCGACGTACGCGACACGAACGTATCGACACAGGATATGTGTAATGTCCCGCTCCGTACGTGCATTATCCTGAGTCAGATCGATGCAAATGTTAAGTTGGCCCAAGAGAAAGCATTGAGTCGGTTCGAAGATTCTAAGAAATCAAATTGAAGCAAGTCATTAGTCCGATTCGAACAAGTATCAATTTTAGTTGGTTTCGTATGCAGGCTATACATTTACATTGAAATATAAGAGGTCAACATTTTGCCATATTTGAAATGGTGTCTGCAAAACCAAATCGTTTCCTTGCCACAAACTGAAGCATAGGCACGATAGACCAAATCGCTTGGATAATTAACATAGCACAAAGTGTTCGAATGGCCAAGTCAGAAGAGTTGGCCGTGCAAATAAAGTTATGAAATCGAGCCGCATCGGCTCGAGGAAACGATAAGGCGTATCATCTAAGGTGGGGGGGGGCTTTGACTTATATTTCCTACTCCTTCATGCCTAAGTAAAATATATTATTGTATGCTAAGTTAACATATCGAGACCACGGGCGTGGCTCGATCAAGAGATGAACATAGTATGGGTCGAACACTAGATAGAACAATTGAAATAAAACGTACATCAAATGTTCGAGTCGCTATGGAATATTGAATATTGTAAAGGCGAGCGCATCGGTGCGCAAGCCATAAAAAGGGATAACTGTATCGACAAGTGCCTTAGAGCGCGAGTTATTTCGTGCTCCCGTGTACGAGTTAGTATGCTAGAACATTGAAAGACTATATCGGCACGAGTCCCTCAGTACACAAGCTATAGAATATTTAATACCCTATCGAGGCGTGCCTCAGTTGCATGAGTCGGAAGGAAGGAACATACATTGAACACTAAGGCATAGAACATAGAATTATTGTATCGAGGCGTACATCGCATGCACGACTCGAAGAATAAAGAACAATTGTGTCAAAGTGTGCATACGTGCACGAGACTCATAAAAGATGGCTTTATTGTGAAGAGAACGATTGTGGCATAAATGTGACAGAACTGTCGGATGTGACGTGATACCTCAAAAATGTTCGGGAACTTCAGGTCGCTCATTTAACAAATATTTACTTGGGGCATGATGCCATTGAACATTGAAACGAAGTATGGAATGTGAGAACATAGAAAGTTAATATGAGAAATACGAGATGATACGAAGTCTGAGTTAAGAACTCAAGATATGTTTGGTTGTTTAAATAAGATGCACATTACATGGTCGAATGGACTTGATAAATGGATTAGAGATAATCTCCCATGCATGGGTATTCCCTCAAACGGGTTTGTACCGGGGCGTCGGGATCGTTTGGCCTAGGAGGGACGTTAAATATTGCAGGGCACACATCCCTAAGACGATTAGCATCCGATTATTGATGTAAAAGTCGCACTAATTGATATGCAATGGTAAGCCTCCAGTTATTGGGATAGCAACCCATCCTATGAGGCATCGGGCTACCAAAATTAAGAAAAGAAAATAAAAGAAAAGAAAGAATAAAAGGAAAAAAAAGAAAAGAAAAAAGAAACACCGTTAGTCTATTCTTGTGCGGATACGCCAACGACCATCATATAGTTAAGGAACGGTGGGCCGAAAGTGCAGGGACACAAGATCCTGCACATAGCACTTATAACATGACATGGAAGGATTGAGGCACATTCCCTTGCGTCGGTGCAAGGGTGAGTGCGTCAGTATTTGGTAAGAAGACGAAACTACATGAAACTGATCCTAATGAGAACATAGAAAGATACTTTACTACTTTCGAATATGCCATGAAACTGATCCTAAGGAGAACATAGAAAGATAACTAAATTGTATGCTGTATGAATCAATACAATACTAAATATCGATTTAGTTAAAGTGGATCTTTGATCAGTACAGCAAGGACGAAAGTACTAATCTCCCACTAGTTTGCTAGCTGGTTCAGGGAATGGTCTGCTCACGGTAGAGTTCGCTTGATCGTACTAAGGCATGGAATGTCGTAGTGTTTGAAGCGTACGATCGTATTGACGCTCGAACTTGCAACATGATTGATGCGGCCGAGATATAGAAGATGATATATGGAATGGTAAATCCTTTGTGGGCAAGAGAGACTTGAGTGTTGTAGCCAATCTGGCAGATTTAGTTGGGCTATTGAAAGCCTTTGCAATCTCAGTTCATTTATCAATAAAGAGAATTGTTTCATATTCCTGTTTTCTTTCGTTGCTAATATCAAATCAAAGATAATATTTGAGAACTTATCATCTTGCCTTGTACGAGTGCAACTCCAGACTCGTACGACATCATGCCCCAGCGAGAACAATGATTCGGATAAATCGATGCGAGAACGAACGATTTCTCGGGTCGGGACGTGATAAATTGGTATCAGAGCTCTAGGCCCAATTTTCTCAGGACGTTTGCTTCGTTTCAATTCCAAAGAGTTGCCCACCACCAATCAAATCACTCTTGACTCTACTCGATGCTGCACTGGATGTTCCATACAATAAGTCTAATACAAATTATATAATTTTGACGCATGTGTTTCGAAAATTACATGATGTTTGCTAAATAAGTTGCAAAATATTTGTTGCGTCGAGTGCAATAAGCCGTAAAATAATTGTTGTTGCAAGCACGACAAGTCATGAGATGTGAATTAAGATGTTTGTTGCTGCAAGTGCAACAAGTTGAGAAATATGAATCAAAATGTTTGTTGTTTCAATGTAATAGTCGATATGAGAAATATTGGTTGCATCGATATAATAAAAGTCGTTAAATATGCTGTGTCAAATGCAGCGAGTTGTGAATGATGCTTTGCTATAAAAATGAAAGTTGAAAATTGAGCTCCCCTTCCCGAAAATATTTTTTTAAATATTATTTATTCCTTTATTTGATTTAACGATGATTAAATAAATATATTTATTACTTTTAGATATATTTATTGGTCTTTTAAATATTTTATTGTCTATATAAATTTGTGGTATTTATATATATAAATCAGGATATATATATTTCATATATCTGCATGTAAATGTATTTATAATTTATTAATGTATGTATATATATATATATATATATATATT